>JAJONR010010316.1:0-15865 GCA_029582245.1 Solanum etuberosum
AAGACAATACATCAAACATCTAACAAGCTTCAGCAAACCAACAAACTAGGCCAGCATGGCCATAACGTAGCTATACACCCCACACACTAGTCTGCAAGCCTCTAAGAGTAGTAAAGATTGGCGGGACAGGGCCCCAGCCTACCCATAAAAGTATATTCAACAAAAGCTAACAAACCTCCCAACACTGGCAGCTCCGGAGGAAATGGGCTTGCCAATCGGATAGAAGTCAATCCTGCTGCTGAGGAGGTCTACTGGGTCATCTGTCAAGACCTGCAGGCATGAATGCAGTACCCCCAGGAAATGGGGCATCAGTACAAAATAATATACCGAGTATGAAAGGCAATAGACTATGAGCAGGTATCCTAACATACTGGAGTAATCCGATAAATAAATCAAGGATAAGATAAGTGTACTGACCTGCTTCTAAATCTAAACTTATCAAAAATAATAAAACAACAACCTAACCAAGTCCCCATAAGCTCGGTAGGTACAAACAGCACACAAGACCACCAACCCAGTCCCCCATAAGCCCAGAAGGTGAGAATCAGTCTATATACCCCTATCTATAGTCCCCTAGCCCCGTAGGCAGTCACATAGCCCTCTTAGGCAATAATATAGCCCCGTAGGCAGCACATAGCTCTCTTAGGCATCAATATAGCTTATATACAACTCATAGCCCTCTTAGGCAACAACATGGCCCTGTAGGCAACACATAGCCTTATTAGGCATCAATATAGCCCTGTAGGTAGAACATAGCCCTTCTAGGTATAAATCACATTTCTGCAGCTAACCACAATAGCCCCAAGGGCAATAATAACAATCCAATAGGTTAAAAGCGAGCAATTTAGCTATAAGCAACCTATAAGAATAACCTCTAAGTCATGTCCAACATAGGGACGCTACTAACTGAATAAGAATCCCGACAAGGGAGGATTATATCCACTCGAGCAGCCAACAATCAACACTAATGGCTACAAGTATAACAACGATAACAACCCAATTATATTTCTCCTAAGCTTTAAGGAAACATGCCGTAAGAAGGGAATAGCCTTAACATACATTTTTCACTGAATTCACGTGGCCTAATGACTTTTACTCACAGCCCCCTATCTCTACTTGATCTTAAGTTCGTAATACACCTCAAACCTTAAAATATGTCCAAACCCTTGCTGTCCCAACACCAAAGTATGATATGCTACGAAATCGATTAAAAAAATTATACCATGATGACGAGCTCAACGCGTAGAATAACTTTCGTCAAGGACTTAAGTCAAGAAAATATATAATTTGGTTGATCCTAGAAATGGGTTTTCTAAGTTTTCTGGTTATTCACTGAAAAAAATGAAGAAAAGTCGAAAAAGAAGATATATAAAGAGTTCCACCGACCTAGGGGACCCACCTCACGTGCCTGCTTGTGCAGTCTCACGAAAACATGAATATATCTCTATTCTGAAGTCGTATAAACAAACGGTTTGATGCCTTGGAAACTACACTCGTAGACCTTCGATTTGATGGTCGTGGGCCCCGTAAATATTTATAGATTGGGAGAAAACCTCCGAGACATTTGACCCAAATTTCACAGAAATCTTTAAAAAGGAACTTATGATAACTTTCACCAACTTTTATTTTGTGACTTACCTGACTTCAAAACTTGAGATACAACCCTTGAACACTTAAAATATGACATACCACATCATTCTTAATTTATTACTCACCCTCTTTGTCTTTCCACGAAGGTACGAGTTAATTTAGACGTTTTGAAAAGTTGGGGTGTTACATTTTTTCTTTGTACTTCCAGCTTCAGACTCTTCGGATAATACTCTAAATAGCCAATTTACTGTAGGTTACTTCTTTAAAGGTGGATGTTCACCTTCTAGATCTGTTATTGTTTGGCTTGCTAATATATACTTTTCACCTTTCACAATGCGCTTCACAATTGTCTTTTCTCTATAAGAGGAAGCACATTTTATACATTCATACAAAGTATTTAATACTTATGTATGTGTGTATGCAAATGTGTCGACCTTGTAGGGACTACTCAGGTATCTAGAATTTTACATGATTATCTAAGTTCTTACCTGTGTGGCTTATATCATTTATTGTATAGTTGTCATGATGATCACCTTTACTGGTAGAAGGAATGCTTTTTCTTTTATCACTTATTTGATTTGATATGCCAAGACAATAGTTTTCAATGGTTATTAGAGTAAGATAGAGCCAATATTATATTTAATACATACATAAATATGTATTTAAAAACATCAAATTTTTAAAATCAAATCTAAATGTAAGTTACTTAAGTAGTGGTTCCTAAAGAGAGACAAGACACACATTGTTGAACAGTGGATTTTCTGGGGGGATTGTCTGAGATCTTACATGTGTAGTGTGTTTTGATCTATTGTTGTTTTGACATGCCGATTAACTTTACGTCCAGAAGTAATGGATTTGCCTTTATCAGATGTGAAGTGAATTGAGCAGAAGGGAAAGATTTAATTCTTAACTATGATAAGTATTAAACCTATTAGATAAACCTCGATGTTGGTATTTGTCATCTCTTGATTTGGTGGTGACAAATTTTGGATTGTTGGTGTGACACTTCTCTTCTCTTGTCCCAAAGGGAATATGTAAATTTGCAATGATCTAGAACATAGCGAAATCATTAATAACAATTGTTAGTCTTTCAAGTGTTTAATTTGCCATATATAAGCAATAGACACCTATTATTTTGTAGTGTTCATTATTCCATATATAGTTAAGAAATACCTATAGTGTAGGATGCATTGATAGCTATTCAGTTGTATGAAGTTTAGATTTCTGCAGAAGAGTGTAGTTGATTTGTTTAAATGTAATAATGTACATATATTGAATGTTTAGTAAATAAGTTAACCAATCTTATTTTTCATCAGATGTGGCACGAGGTTTTTTCCTTTAACCTTCCTAGTCCTTTTTCATTGTAGTTGAATTATCGGGGTTTCATCTGGTACATTGTGTTTTCAAACCTCATGTATCCTCACTTTCACTGAATGTTCCTCTACAGTGGCTTCTTTAACTTTCATGGTCCTCTTGCATTTGTGTGTTATTTTTTTGGGATTTTAATCTCACTTTCAATAGTTGTGATTTTTTTTCAACATGAGGCATCTCCGCACCTATCCCTTTCATCTTTTCATTTATCTCTACGTTCTTGATCCTCTGGTGTCACGACCCAAAGTATACCCTAGGTGTAATATGGTATATAGAACCCCAAAATGCGCTACACAATCCACTTATCATACATCATACAAGATAATAGAAATAAAGAGAGTTTAAAAGAGTATTTTCATATCAAAAGAATTTGACAAAGTGAAAGTCTAACATAGTCTCAACAAGCCATCTAATACATCAAAGAAGTGGTTAGGACATAACTCATAATCCACGTACAATGTTTGAAAACTAAAATGAAGAAAAGCTATAAAAGTGTCTTGATCATCGGAACATGAGGACTTACCAATGTTCAAATCGATAAGAGAGAACAACTAGCCACAAGTATGCCAGGTAGGAGCATCAGACCCTACATTATGAGAGAATGTAGGCATAAGTATGTATTAATACATGGAATGTACTAAGTATGATAGCAATGCATAAATAAGTAAAATCATGCTATAAGGCCTTATATGACATGGAATGACCAAGCTAAAGCAGAAGGTAAGATGTTAGAAAACACAAGTCATAATCATGGTTAATGCAAGCTGAACATGTTAAAACACTTGGTGAAATACTTTTAAAGTAACCTAGTTCATTATTGTGGGATGTTTACTATTAATCGACATAGACTATGTGAGCTAAATCATGGAATCCGATGTCTATCCTACACCGAAAAGAGATGTCCTACTTGCGAAGGTAGGGATCATAAATTTCTAGCTTACATGGATCCACTAGCTATTATATCCTACGGGGGCATGTAGTTAGGGACAAAGAGATCGATACTAGAGACCCGACCTCTACAAACTGGAAAACCTCCATCTCAATATCTTCTCAGTGATAAGTAAAATCCCATGAAATATTCATTTATCATATTCACTTCATCATCCATGGAAAATCACCATTAGGTTACTAATCCAAGCTAAAGTCATTTAGAATAGCTCCTTAAACATGATTCAACTTAGGTGATAAAATCTTTCAACCTTATGAATCCTTGTGTGAGAAATCCTTTCATAATCATGATCATATTAATGTGTGACAAAAACTTTCACAATTTCATTGATACTTTCATCTAAAAGATTCCTTAAGTCATAAGCATCAATATAATATCATGAAAGCATGCACATCTTCATAAATTTATAGTTCATATTTCATAAGCTTCATCATGTGTTCTTAGTCAAAATCATGGATCATGAATGAATTCAACTCAAAATCATATAAATACTTCAATTAATGCATTAAAATATAGAAAATAAATAATTTAATCATGATTTAGGAGAACCCATGGAGATTGAAGAAGACCCAATCTTTGAATTGAGAATTGAACTTGTAAAATTGGGATATTTGGGGACCCACTGGAGGAAAGGATTCCATTGGTGAATACTAACATACCTTTATGATCAAAGCCCAAAAGCTATGGTGAATCGAAGATCCTTAGTTGAGACCCTAGCTTCTTATTCCTTAGCTTCAAAGGGAATTGGAGGGAATGAATGTGGTTGAGATTTGGAATTTAGGAGAATGATTTAGAATTGGTAGTTTTAGGATGTAAAATACTTATATATGGTTTCAAATAGAGGTCAAAATGGCATTGCTTAGGTATTAAACACATAGGGAAAAGACCCAAAAACCCTTAAAAATTCACCTTTAGACTGGTCTACGGGTGTGGCCTCCGTACTGGTCTACCATAGACCAACATACTGAAACCCTATATTCAAGCCAACTTTGATGAGATTGGTCTATGACCCATAGAACCTTCTACGGTTCGTAGACCCCAACCGTAGAACTTCAACTTTCACCCTAAAATTTCACTAAGTCTGGGACCTTTCTATGAGACCTAAATGAGATAGTGAAACTTGATTTTCCCAAAAATTCAACACACTTTCTATAGATGCCTTCTATGGTCCGTAGAAGCATTTACGGCCCATAGTCTTGACACGTACAACACAAATAGTAGCAAAAAATGAAATCCTTTCCTTTTGTCCAAAATACGAGGTGTAACATTTGGATTCTTTGTTTTTTAATCGGGATTTCAACCTTGCTTTCATCTGCTTCATATTTCTTTCAACCTCATGTATCTCCATAGCTATCACATTCATGTTTTTCTCCACCTTTGAAAAGTTACGATCAACCTTCACACGGATACTGAATTCCTTGCCCCTACTTAATACCAACTTACGATAGTATTCAGATTCGTCTTTCTCTGGAATAGGAAACCCTAATATATTAGTATTTCACTAAAAAAAGAATAGCATTATTTGTATGGGCTGATATTTTATAGATTAAATGATTTACCTTCTCAGATGTAGAGTGACCATAGTTTTTTATGTTGCAATAAAATAGTATTGTGTCACATCAAACAATGTATCCTTAGAAATTATTCCTCAGCAGTGACATCAATCTTTAACCGATATCTAAAACACATTTCAAGATTTAATCAGTAAGTCTTCATTTTTTTGATACCTATATCTTAAGCTCATCTTAATATCTAATCATTGACTGTTACTTTATTTGGTGTAGTAAGTAATTATTTTTGACACTCGTTTGTGTAGTTTAACTCTCCTCATAATCAATATCTTTACCTATAGTAGGCAAGTTGCACTTCTGTTTATAACATTAACTCACCTGTAGCATTTCTTGCAAGCAGGATACCATGGTTTAGTGTTACTGTCAATGCCGGAAATCTTAGCATTGAACTTATACTACATGTCTTATATGCAAATTAGGAAAATCACTTAATTACGTTCTTAACCTGTAATTATACTCCACAATGGGTTTTATATTTGCAGAGGAAAGTACCTTCACAGTGACAAGTGAACCATTTAAAATATTAATAATTTTCATTTGGCGGACTGTTTTCATTAGTATGCTTGGCATTAAACTTATTTCAAACTTTTGTGCCTTCATGTTGTCATTCTTGTAATTTAAAAGTAATCAATAGAAAACATCAATTACGTAGCATGTAGGGATGATATGAATATGTGTGAAGAAAGATGTATTGTGACCATTGTTGGAGATTGTTGACCTTTTCAAATTGTGGATTGATTAGCAAACTACTAATAGAAATCGTGGAAAGTAAAAAATCCCCAATTTTTCCAAGATTAATAAATTCTGTGATACGTTTATGTAGTCTGAAACTTGATTCAAATATAAAATTTGAGGAGATTTATACCTTGGTAAATGGAGCATTTCACATCACAAAAGAAAAGCACTGGTTTGTCACTTTCAAGGCTCTGTAGTATTTGTTCTTCGATTTCAACTAATTCTCCCCATATAGTCATGATTTTTTTTTATCATCCTATACATGTCAAAATAGGTATCTTTATGATAAAAGTTTAATAACGTGAAACTTTTTATATCAAGGATTCATAGTAAGTATAAAGTTACCTTTCATTTTTAACAATTACTTCTCGTCTTATGCTTCGTCCTTCTCCATTTAGTGCTTTTACTTTGATTAAAATACACATCATATCCAACTGAAAAAATGTATTATCAAAAACAGATTTTATTTATGTTGTTTTATTTAAAATAACATAAAATACTTCTCTATAAAAAAATTATTTTAAAAAAATAAGATATGTTGCACTTCAAGCTATCTGACATGAGTTTTATTTTCTTATTCAATATTCTCTTACTACTTTATCTTTCAACACTTATACATCAATTTCAAATGACAAATTACTGCATACCCTTTTCATTTCAATTTATCTATCTGATTTTGACTTGGCATGAAGATTTAGAAAATAAAATATAACTTTTAAATATTGTGGTCATATATTAATTATATGTGAAATGTAACAAAATGCTCTTTATTCTTGTGGTTTTAAACATGACATATGAAAAGTATAAACTAAGAGCGGTCAAAAAGGAAACAAAGACATTATTTTTTTAAACTGACCTAAAAAAGGTAAGACAAAGAAATTAAAATGAAGAAAGTACAAAATAAAAGTCCATCCCATTCCATGGTAAACATATTCAAAGGTAAAAACTGAAATCATAAATATAACAAACATAATCATAGATATGACAAACTTAACTCTATAAGTACACAATCAAATCACTGAATTTTAAATAAAGCTAAAAAAAATCTATTCATGGGATCCAGATGGCGCTTCATCGAAATCGGACGAACTGTTTTCCTCAACTCTTAAAGGAGCAAGGGGACTTCCAATACTTTGATATAGAAATTCAATACTAGACTCCATAAGTTGCCCCGATACTCTTTCAACTTCTTCATCTGCAGCTTCCAAGAGCTCACTCAATTTTTTAAGGTCAGAAAAGCTGAGTTGTTCATATGGAAGTTCGTTTCTTAATGCTTGGAGAGCTTCTCCATGTTTTTATGTGTTTCGAGTGAATTCTCCAACTTGTTTAGTTCATTATTGATCTCATCAACATTGACATTTTGATGAGCTAGAACGGTAGGGTTAGGAGCATCAGAATCGAGTTGAGGATTCTCTCCAAGAAACTTATCCACAATTAACTCGACGGAAGGATGTCCACATGAATATACTTTGTTGCTAGAAGAAAAAATCACAACAGCAACATAAGCACCACATAAAGTACATATCTCACTTGCCTTTTAAATAGACCAATACGTCATTTTGAGAATGTTACTTGTCTATTTATTGAATTTTGCATCCTCGCAATTACAATTCTTCTGCGGCCATTACGTCTTCTCATGGCTAAATTTCTGAATTGAGAATATACGAAAAATGTGATGTTGGGTTTTTGTTCTAACCAAGTATTTATAGCGAGAAAATCATCATAATATTTGATAAAAATGAACTCAAATAACAAAAAAGTAAATTTTTTATGATAATTCCTTGTTAGGTAGGATTCTAACCAAAATCATAATATTCATCAAATTTCTTTTTAAATATAATTGTATAATTGTCAATCACTAAAAATAGTAATTAAAAATTACATATTTTCCTAATTAGATTTATGTTATTGAATTATTGAATAAGTTTTTATTGTGTCATTCTTTTGTGACATATATTTTAGTAAATTAATAGTTAAATTGATTATAATTTTTGAGGTAAATATTTTTATTGTATTTATATTTTCTAAATTTGCTCTTGTTCAATTATGTATATTTCCTGATATAGCCATGCTTAATAAAAGACCTTCCACTTTTAGCTTTGACAATATAAAAATATTAATTATCTAACTCATATTCATGTACAAAATAATTTAAGCACTTCAATTTAAAATTTAATATTATTTGTGCGGGTTCTAGAGCATTTGTAAACTTGTAAAATATACTCGTAACATATGACAAGTGAAAGAATATCGTAACAGTACAGAAAAGACTAAATCTTAATGCAATTGAAAATATATAAACTGCTTTAGAATATTCTCCTACACTTTATATTTCATTATAAATTTTCAAAACGATACAATGAAATTTGTGTCTTGTTTATCTAACTACCAGATATTTGAATATGATACGATACATTATGAAATTGTAACATCCCACCTTAGAAAGATCTAAATATAGAAAGCGCTAAATTGGAAACAGCTAAATTTAGAAATTTTCAAGTTATGTTTAAGTTGTGACTTTTTGGGTCAACTTCAAACGACCATAACTTTCAGTACAAGATGAGTTATGTGGCCCATAAGATACCAAATAAAAGGTCTTGGAATCCTCTTTACAATGCCACTGAGTTTGCTAAGTTTCGAGTTCGGATGAGGGAGAGATACCCGTTTAAAGTTAGCCTGTCCAGTTAAGGAAAGTTATCTGAATTAGTGAGGTGTATTTTGGTCTTTTCCTTACCCCATCAGATTAAAATGAATTTAGTAATATTTTGGGGTCAAATCTGAATTGGGTCAGTTTTACAAATCCTAAATTACGCTTAGAGTTATAGAAGAGAGTTCAAGAAGAGGAAAAGAGAAGAAAAGGAAGAACGATTCGTTCACCCACATGCCAATCATGTGATTTTTATCCGTAATTTCATTCTTGAGGTTGAATGCTTTGAGTTCTTGAGGTTTTGTGCTTCGTTCTTTGATAATGAAGTTCTTGTTGAGTTTTTGAGGTGAGAGTTGAGACTGAGCGTAGTTCTTGTGTGGGTTTTTGATGAAAATGTTATGGGTTATGAGAATTCGTGTATCTTGACATTAGATTTGCAGTGGGTATGAGTTGAATCGAGATTGAGGAGGAGAAGCAATGATCAGGCAAATAATTGCACCCAGGTCCGCGTCGCGGAGGCTCTTAGAATTTCAATCCCCAGATAACTACCCCCCTATCTGCGTCGCGGAGAGGATACGGAGTCTTCTGCCTCAAAAATTATTTCGCGATCAAAAATTTAATTCCATCTCCGCGTTGCACCAGTGTCCTTTAAATTGGGTCGTCACTCGTTCTTATGATCAAATATCTTAACCCTCCTAAATCATTGAGAGGTCCTACATTCCAAAGCATAATTCTTGAATTCACATTTCAAATTCAAGATAAAGTTAACAGTAAAGTTCAAGGGAGTTCTTTCGAGTCATTTTGAGAAGTCTTTTTTAATCATTTAAAACTTTTTTTAAGACTTGAGTACTTGAATATGAGGATGACTAAAGTTGAGTTTCATTTATACGGGAACTAAGTATTCCCAAGGGTAAATGTATTTATAATTAAAATGAGGAGAAACACTGATTTCCAAAGGAGTTCATGAGGAGTTTTAAGTACTATCTCTTTTCAATAAAATCTTTTGAATAACAATCTCAAAGTTGAGGATGAGGAAATATTTTTAAAAATATGAGCTAAGTTATATTTTAGGAGTAGTATTGAGCACCGATATGGGGACGAGTTCAGATAACTCAAAGTCCTCATAAACCATGTAGCCAACGGGGGTAGAAAGAGTCATACTTTTTAGATGATTCCTTATTGCTTTTTAAGCATAATTTAGTGTGCCACGCCCGAGCCTACACCCTGGGCGGAACTGGCACTTGAGAACCATTGCTGGCCCCAAGCGAACCCTTGGTCTGACTTACTACTCAGTGGAAGACTTTACTCAACAAAGATAAATTCATGAAATAAACTCGAATGTTGTAAAAGAAACATTCAACTGGCCAATAAGGCAACTCAAGTCTTATAATCAAAACAACTGAAATGAACAAGACTAATGAACTATAACTATCGGTCTATCAAGCCTCTAATACTATGAGGAATGTTGGGACAATACCCCCGATCATCCTAACAACTGAAATGGCAAAGCAATAAAAAGGGATCCTCCGAAAAGCAAGGAGGCTCACCAAATGACTCTAAAATGCTCAACTGGATCAACGAAGCACTGAATGCTGATCTTGGTTACCTGTATCTGCATCATAAAATGATACAGGCCGAATGGCGTCAGTGCATTGAATGTATGAGCATGTGAGAGGAAATCTAAACAAGACATAATCTTGAACTGAAATTTGAAAGAAACACTTACCTCAACTTTACTCAACTCATGGATACTCAACTCAATGCAGAAGTAAAACAACAATAAAGACGCAGTTTATATAAAGCATTTAAAACAATAGATAACATCTCGAAGTATGGGAAAATACAATTATATCTCAATTGTATATAAGAATAAAAAAATAGAATATGTTTGGGAGATTCTCTAACTGACAACCATCACTATGAGCTATGTGATGATACATCGTCTCGCCTACGCTGCCAGAACTGTCCTATAACTTGCCGGGATATAGAACACCTCAACTAAGTGGATCCACTAAGCTATGCTTAAAAGCAATAAGGAATCATCTAAAAAGTATGACCCTTTCTACCAACGTTGGCTACATGGTTTATGAATACTTTGAGTTGTATGAACTCGTCCCCATATCGGTGCTCAATACTACTCCCAAAAATATACTCAGCTCATATGTTAAAACATAACTCTTTCTCTGTGGTTTGATATTATTACTCAAAATATATCTCTTAAAAGAGATGAAACTCAAAACTACTCATGAAAACTCATTTGGAAATCAGTGTTTCCATCTTAAATGTCAAAATATTTTTAAGAAAATGAACTTAGTTCCCATATATCATTTTTAAGAAAATGAACTTCACTCTTAATCTTACTCAACTCAATGTTCAAGTCTTAAAACAAGTTTAAAACAATTGCATAAGACTTTTTGAAAAGACTCGGAGAACTCTCAAGACTTGACTCTTAGCTCTACCTTGAATTTGAATTTATGGATTCAAGGTTATGATTCATGTTTATGGATAATTTCTAGATGTTTAGAAGTCATTTAGAGTAGTTTGAATCGTTAGGAAGTGTTAGTACACTTTAGAAGGACTCAAATAGACTAATCGACGGAAAATGGTTGGGGGCAGACGTACCGGGCGCACTGCTGACGCGGGGTGCCAGCCCATAAAGTTCAGACACCCCAAAATGGCACACTAATGGCGTGCCACCCAAGTCCCTCTGGCGCATCTGGGGCAGCCTCTTCCCAGGTCAACTCGATGAATTTTTCAACTCATTTTCTGATCTTCATTCGACTAAATTCGATTCTTTTTCTCAATTTCTCTTTAGATTCAGATACCCAATACATGTACATAAGAATCTACTCAAACACAACTCTAAAATCGAAACAATTTCCTCAAGAACTCATCAATCTCATCCTAACCCAAGAACGAAAGCCAATTTCAAGAACACAATTCAAGAACATCAAACCTTGAACTTTCTAGAACGAATTTAACGCTGAAATTAACATGATTGGCACGTGGGTGAATGAACCCAATGTTATGTGAACTCACTACCTTTTTACGGATCAACCTTTGGCGAAACGATCTTCGTTTCCGCAAGAAATCTTCAAGAACGCCTTGACCTTTCTCCTTTTCTCCTCTTCTTGAACTATTCTCAAACCCTAAGCGTTAATTTGGATTCCGGAAGCTGAACCAAATCAGTTTAGACCCCTAATTAATTACTAAAAATGAAATAACTTAATTGGGTAAGGAAAAGACCAAAATAGCCCTTATAAATCTGGGTGACTTTCCTTATCTAGACAACCCGACTTCAAATGGGCTTATCTCCCTCATACGAGCATATCTCCCTCATACGAGCTCAAAAATTATCAAACTCAGTGGCGTTGGAAAGAGGATTCCAAGACCTTTCATTTGATACCTTATAGCCCACCTAACTCATCCTGTACTAAAAGTAATGGTCATTTGAAGTTGACCCAAAACTCACACTTAGCATAACTTGCCAAATTTCAGATTTTTATTCTTTCCAAATATAGTTATTTCTAATTCTAGTTCTTTCTAAGGCGAGATGTTACATAGTGGATCAACTAAGTTGAGGAGTTCTATACCCCAGTAAGGTATAGGACAGTTTTGGCAGTGTGGACGAGATGTTGTATAATCACATAGCTCATAATGATGGTTGTCGGCTAGAGAATCTCCGAAAAAGAGTTATTTTGTATCTTTACATACAAACTGAGTTACTACTCTATTTTTAAATACATCGAGTTGTTATCTACTTCTTTAAATGCTTTATATAAACTGCACTTTTATTGTTGTTTTATACTGCATTGAGTTGAGTATCCATGAGTTGAGGTTGAGTTGAGTCGAGTTTAGGTGAGTATGTTTCCTTCTTTCCAAGTTCAAGCTTGCAGGTTATGTTCAGTATTTCCCTTACATGATCGTACATTCCATGTAGTGACGACATTTTTCCTGCATCTTTCATGATGAAGAAACATGTAACTAGGATCATCAAACGACACTTCGTTGATCCAGTCGAGTTCCAGATTTACTTGGTAATCCTCCTTGCTTCTGGTGGATCCCTTAATTATTTTCATCTATTTCAATTTTGGTAAGATGATCGGGGGTCGTGTCTCGAACTCCCTCATAGTACTAGAGGCTTCATAGATATATAGACAATAGTTTTAGAGAGTTCCTTAGTAGACTTGAAGACTTTTTGAGATTCAATTTGGAGATTTTGAAAGTGGGTTTCAAATTTTCTTCAAATTGAAGCATCGTAAAGTTTTAATTACTATTACCCAGTTGATGGCTGATCGATTCGGTAACCATTTTTACTCTTTTATGATGTTTGGCTAAAACCTTAATTCTTGGGGTGTGATCATGTGATTACGGGTTGAATTAACTTATGGGTGTTGTTAATTACTAGTTTAAATGCTATATTGAAGTGATTTTAATCATTAACTAAGGTTTAATTTATGAATTGTAGTTGCAAATGTAGTTCTAATTTTGTGTTCTTAGCTTGCTCGAGAGAGAGGTTTTAGAACCAAAGCTTTTGATTAATGGTTTGTAGGTATTGGGTTGATTTGGGTTCTGCTCGAGAGATTGAATCCTAAACCCAATCCTATCCATCTTGCTCGAGAGAGAAGATGTATTAAGGTTATGGGTTTTTCTTAATTGTTATGCTTGTTAATGTTCGAGAGAAATCACTTGAAGCAGATTAGTTGTTCATGAGAAAACTATTTCAATTATAGTCTAGCCTACCCACTGATATTTAGCTATTTACTAGTAGTTTCAATTACCCATATATAGAAATTTGCCTATAATCGATTACATCCTGAGAATTCCTCTCCTTATTGTTATCTCAATTTGTTTGTGACTGTATTGTAGTTGATAATTGCAAACCAAAAACCCCCATCTGACATTTAATGTCACCCGTTTAATTTGTTTCATGTCTTTTTGGATAATTTCTTTTCCTATATCTAGTTGGCTCACATTTGTACTTCTTTATTGAACTTTGAACATGTACCGCTCTTTGTAGGATTCGACCCCAACTTATTTGTTGGGTTTTATACTACTTAACGATCGTTTACACCTAGAATTGGATGAGGTGTGCTTGAAACGTTAATCAAAATGGCACCGCTGCCGGGGAGTGGTGTTGTTTAAAATTCTTTTATTGAAGTTGAATTGTGATCTTTGTAGTTATAGTTGAATCTACTTATTTTAGTTTTTGGTTTTGTGTTGCTTGTGTTAAACAGAGGAGGAGATGAGCATTAACAGAATTAATGGTAGCCAAGTGGGCCACCAAGATGACATTGGGAATCTCAATGATGTCAATGACCCAAACATCAATGACCCAAACCATTTGGCTGGTGTTGGTGCCATTCGTTTACCTCCAGCCGAAGGAAACACTGTTTTTCACATCACAAGCACAATGCTTCAGCTCCTACAATTGAAAGGATTGTTTGGGGGGCTGGCTCATGAGGATCCCAATGAGCATATAAGGAACTTCGTGGATGTTTGTGGGCCGTTCTCATTTAAGAACATTTAGGCAACAAATTTTGAAGAGTGAAACAATTTGACAATATACCTCTTTTGTGGCCAATCTTGTGAGATGTGTGAACCTTGCTTGAACCATTTTGAGCCTTATCCTCTTTCTTGGAAGAAACTTGAACAATTGTAACCTCTCTTTATTCCATTCACCCATAACTTTCATGAAGTGTGGTTTGTTTGAATAGTCAACTTAGGCCAAAAGCCTAAGTAGGGGGTGTGGTGAAAAGAGAGGAAAAGTAAAGAAGTGTGAAAAATCCCCCTTTGAGTAATGGTTTGAAAAAGATGGAACCCCTCTATGTAAAAAAAAAAAGAGAAAAAGAAAAGAAATGAGAAAAGAAGCAAAGAAAAAGAATGAAAAAGTTATGAAATAAAGTGGTGGAATTTGCAAAAGAAATGGGATATCCAATAGTTCATATGAAGTTGAATAATGGGGTGGGTTGTGAGCATTTTTGAAATATTAAAGAAAATAGAGGAAAGTGATGTTCAAACCATACTTCATGAAGGTAGAAGCCACTGAACCTAAATGACCATACCTTGACACTCAGCCCCGTTACAAGCCGAGAAAAGACCTTTGTGATCTTGAGTGAGCTGAAACAAATGTTGATTGGAAAATAAGGGCAAATCTATGGGTGAAGTCATGCATGTGTTCATCTTTGTGAGCGCGAGAGTTGTATGTGATTCCGGAACTTTAACATTGTTGAGAAATTGTGTGTGAATATGGAATCATCTTTGTTGTGAGGGCATTTGATTACCTTTATTGAGCTTGAACTTGCATTTGAAGCAAGTATTGTGAACTTGAGTATCTTTGATAATGGTGAGTCACAATTTGAATCTTTGAGTGTATAGTTGATCAATGCATGAGTTAGTTTAACCTTGTTGTGTGCATTCATGTTGAGTCTTATGCAGCACTATGTGAGACATCATTTTTGAACTGCTGATCTTGAGTTTTACTTGAGGATAAGCAAAATTTAAGTTCGGGGTGTTGATGAGTCCGAGATTTGGACTCATATAGGGCTTTGTTTATATAGATTTAGTGTCCTCAAATGCTTAATTTGTACCATAAATTGATGATAAAGCCTCGATTTTCAGGTGTATAGATTGAGGAGCAAAGCAATGACACTAACTGGCAAAAAGGAACAAAACAAACTGAAGAAGTGAAGAAAGACGAGTCTGAGGATCGCCAAGAGCACTTGGCGTGTTGCCGAGTGACTACTTTAACCGCCTAAAGTTCCAGTGTGCCAACCTTGAGGGAAGAAACCAAGTAGGCGACATAAAAGGGGCAGTCGGTGAATCGCCGAGCAGTTTAGCGATGCCAAGAGTGTCACGACCCGAGCCTACACCCTGGACGTGGCCGGCACTCGAGAACCATTGCTGGTCCCCAAGCGAACCCTCATCCTGGCTGACTACAAGCGGAAGACTAACTCAAGCATACAAAAGCTTAAAAATTGAATAAAAAGAATATATTCAACT
>JAJONR010010317.1:0-15850 GCA_029582245.1 Solanum etuberosum
TGCTCAAATGTGAAAACATTTTAAACTCCTTGGGAATACATAGTCCTCATATACTTCTTTGAAGAAATTAACTTCAATCTTTACTCTTTACTTAACTTGAACTTGAAGTCTTAAAACAAAGTTAAAACGTTTGCGAAAGACTTTTGAAAACTTTAAGAACTTCTCTTGACTTGCTTCTTAACTTCTAGACTTGACTCTTAACTTTCCTTGAATTGAATTATGGATTCAAGGTTCATGATCTCATGTTTATGGATGATTTCATGATGTTTAGACGTACCTTATAGTGTTGGAATCAACTAGAAAATATAGGTACGTTGCTAAGGAACTAGTACAGAAAGAAGGGGGAATATGGGGTGAACTGGCGTCCTTAGCGCTCTGAGAGGCGTGGGGCGCCAGAGCCCAAAGTTTAGAGACTCATGCTTGGGGCTCTGAGAGGGTCGACGCCCTAGAGGCAAAAGATCAGAGATTTTTTCTTGGAGCTATGAGAGGGGCGATGCCCCAGGCCCCTGCCCAGGTGCCTCCGACTTTTCTTTTTCATTTTTCAACTCTAAACCCTCTAATTTCACTTGGTTCTTTTTCCAAACACTTAGAATCAACTAAATCATCAATGTGTGTAAGATTCTACTCGAAAACACACCTAAAATCATGAATCAATCTCAAGAAACTTCAACAACAAGACCCTACAAGATTTCAAACGACTTATCATCAAGAACTCATAAGATTTACTTTCAAAACAATACAACTTCGCTGAATTGAATCATGATTGATGCGTGGGTGAACTAACCCAACGCTATGTGATCTCACATACCTC
Organism: Solanum etuberosum; assembly: GCA_029582245.1. Taxonomy (NCBI): domain Eukaryota; kingdom Viridiplantae; phylum Streptophyta; class Magnoliopsida; order Solanales; family Solanaceae; genus Solanum; species Solanum etuberosum. Next base: position 812 of record JAJONR010010317.1, read on the forward strand.
GTAGCATTGAATCCTTGGCAAAAAATCCACAATCAAACTTGAACGATCTTGACGAATCTTGCATTTTCTTCTTCTTTCTCCTCTTTTCTCCTTTCTCCAAGCCCTAGCGTAAACTTCAACTTTTCTAAACTAACTAAAATCTGATTTGAACCCTATTAAACTCCTAAAAATGAATTAAAATAATAGGGTAAGGAAAAGACTAAAATACCCTTCCAAAATCCGGATTGGACTTTCCTTATCCAAACAGCCCAACTTCAAATGGGCATATCTCACTCATACGAACTCGGAATCGCGCAAACTTGGCGGAGTTGGAAAGATTATTCCAATATATTTCCTACGATATCTGGAAACACACCTAACTCATCCTGAGCTAGGAGTTATGGTCATTTGAAGTTGACCAAAAACTCATTCTTAACTTAACTTAAACAAATTCCCAGATTTTCATTCTTTCCAAAAATGACTCTTTCTAATTCTAGCTCCTTCTAGTTCTTTTCAATTAGCGAGATGTTACAGGAGCTCTTAGGGAGGGTTAAAGAAAATAACCGAAAAAGTGTTGAAACAAAAGATAAATTGAATATTTCAAGAGTAAATTTTAAATCATTTTCCTTATTGAAACTAATAAAAGCAAGTACTCCATACATATGGATATATATGGAGCGCTTTGTTAGGAAGTGTTTTACTCTCAATGTGGGATGTTCGATCCGAATCTGAATTTAGTTAGGCTCCGGGAAACCAAAAAAATAAAAATAGGAAAAACACTAAGAAAATAAGTTAATTAACTAATCAACTCAACATTCTTTTTCTTAAAATATTCTTTGGTTTTTTTAAAAAAAATAATTAATGCCAAACAAAGAACTATTTTGGAAATTATTACCCCATTTCCTTTTGTTTCTTCACCTTCCAAAAATGAATAATTATGTATGTTTAGTGCCTCTTCCATCCATTAATGTACTAAGAACTATATTATAGTACTATATTAGTATTTTAATATTGTCCATATTTGTGAAGATACATTAATTAATTTAACAGTGTGTTTACTATGTGTGTTAATGCTCAATCACTCTAATTAAGTTGTCACTAAAAGTATATTTGTAGCGATTTAATAAAACCGCCACAAATAATTATAGTTTTAGTGGTGACTCTTATAGTTGTCACTAATATATCATTTTAGTAACGACTATACACAAAAAAACTAAAGATATTCTTGTTGACTCAATAAGATTGCCACAAAAAGCTATAGTTATAGTGGCCGGTGACCCTTGTAGGTGTCATTGTCAAAAATATATCATTTTAGTGATGACATTTTGATGTGACGGCTATACGCAATAATGCAATAAGTAAGGATATTCATGGCGATTCAACAAAATTGCCACAAAAGTTATATATATATATATATATATATATATATATATATATATATATATTAGTTGTAAGACCCTTGTAGTCGTTATAGATGTCACATAACATATCATTTTAGTGACAACTATATGCAAAGAGCAAGGAAGGCTACTCAATAACTACTAAAAATAATAGTCTAGAATTATTTATGGATTTCATCGCTAATATGTCGCTATTTCGCTTGTAGGTAACATAAATTCATTGCTAATTCATCGCTAATGAAAATTAATGATGAATTTCGTTGTTTAGCTATACAAACTGTCCATAACTAAATCCAAATTTTTTTAGTAGTATAAGATTAAAAAAAAAAACAAAGTTATTTTAACTGTGGCCCTTGAAATCGTCATAGAAAATATCATTTCAGTAACAACTATATGCAAAAGAAAAAAAAAGAAGTAAGAGGTATTCATGTGTGTATAATAATAATAACCATTGACACTTACACGAAAGTTAGGCAGTGATAGAAAGTACTTTTTATATACTCTTTGTCAAAAGCTCTATTATATTTTGCCAGTGTAATATTAAATATATACAGTGTCATCAGCCACTATTTGATCGTTCCGTTAGATTGAACTAGAAAGGTTTAGAAGGGGTTCTTTTATCCACTGAATTTCAAATCGCATGTCTTTAATTATTCAATCAAAGAATTATCAGTATTTGTTAGATCTGTTCCAATCTAACGGAACGATCAAATAGAGTCGTTTTTGCTAAAACTCGAACATCAATGAAGATAATAATAAATACATTAGTTGCACTCAATAAGTTAAGAATCATCAAAACATTAAGCCGTTCAATATAAAGATGATTTTCAGTGTTGGATTATCTAATTACAAACATAACTTCATAGGCTTTCGTGTTCACGTCTTTCTAAAATTGCAGTCATCGTAAACCTTAGTTTATTTCATCATCAGGAACTCTCGAGCATACAATGTTTTTTTATTGATCCTTAGAAATTTATTGGTCACATAAACAAATTGCTCGTCTTTCACTTAAGTCATATTTATCAGACACAAAAAGTTTAAAGTGCTCATGAATTACACTCAACTACAAGTAGGAATAAACAAGATCAATGCCCCTCCTACCCTAAAAAGAAAGAAAAAGAGAAAAGTTCCTTTTTGTGGGTGGGTGGGTGGGTTGTGGGGGGGGGGGGTGGGAGGGGACATTATACTATATAGTGGTTATCATAGCCAACTAAGAGAATTGTTTTATAAAAAAAAAACTTATGTTGCTAGACATTGTAATGCACCTTTTGATATTGATCTTCTAATTGCTTGAGTGTAAGAAGACAAAAATGACAAAAAAAATTATGTTCATCATGACATTCACATTAATTTATAAAATATACAAATTTGTTACTTGATTATAGTCTAATGATGTTGTAAAATACTTAAGCAACTAAGGGATTTTGTCATTATGAGATAGATACATCATGTTACAAAACAAAAGAAGATTATGATGTACTAATGGCACATTACAAACCTAAAGTGAATATATATAATTTGATTTGGTTATTGCAACATTAGGGTTAGTCTTTTGAGTATTATAGATCGTTTGCGTTTTAAAAAAAATATGTATGTACAAACGATTTTAGTTTATGATCCAATTTTTCTTAGAGTTGGTAATGCAAAACACACACACTCTTGGTGATAGTCCATTAAGTGCACTAAATCGAATTATCAATATTATATACTTTACTGAAATAAACTTTGCACGAAAAAACCAACTCCCAATTTAATTTTAGTAGTAATTTGAAGAAACATCTTTTTAACACATTTTAAAGGACAGAATCTTGAAATTGTATGAGGTTATTATTATGTCTCTTGTTGAAAGGAAAGGATCATTATTATGTTGTTGGGAATATTTGTTTGTAATAACTCATAGAGAAAAGTCAATGAGTCCTTTAGTTAAACCAATTGGTCGTGGTGAAACGAATAGGAACTATCCCTCTATTCTTATTAAAGATTTCAATTTTGAATGTTGAATATGAAAAAAGGATAATACATATACATATACTTTCAGCTGGCACGTAATTAAGTATTCCAAATTTAAGAGTACTGCATATATATATCTAGACATTTCAACTTGGTCTTAACTGGCAACTAAACACGACATGAGACACTGACGTGAAACATAAGTTGAAGGTGTCTAGATGATAGTTTTGTAAGTTATAATGTTCAACTGACAGAGTGAAATCGAGTTGAGGTGTCTAGATATACATACTCAAAGTTGAAGCATTTATTTGTCAGCAAAGGCAACTAACTAAGTTGAGCGTCAGTTTACATATTATCCTTATAAAATAAAAAAAACTCCTAATAGCAAGAGTTTATCCCTCTAATGAGCCTTACATAATACAAAACCTTATCAAGAATTTTAAAATGAATATCAAAGCACCGAATAGAAAATCAAAAACATTTTCATATGATTGTCATGTTGTCACAATGAGTCACAAAGCAAAAACATTTCATATGTGACAACCAAAAAGGATCTGCAAAAGCTAAAAGACTGGTCTAGAATAATAGATATTGTCTATGAAGTCCTAGATCCCAGCATTATTCTCTCTGCAAATGATTTTGTGGCCAACCATTGTGCTGTTTATTTTATTTTGTTATGTTATGTAGATTTGAAGTCAAGTGCAGCTTTTTCCTCTCAAAAAATCACAACTTTTCTATTCAAAGTACTTTTCGTGTGCACTTACTATTGGTAGATGAGAAAAAAAAAGGTTCAATTTTTTTTACTTATCTACTATTCAAATTGCTTAACAATGTTCATGCAACATCAACGTGTTGTTAGTAAATTGTCTCGTATTTATTCTCATTAATTTGATGTATATAGATGAGTTTAATTTTAATTTCAATTTAAAAATCACCTCTCTAAAAAATAAAATAGTTCAATTTAAAATAAGATATAAAAATACTGATACTTTTTCATTGATAATTTAATAATTTAAAAGTCTGAATATGATTTGAATCTTATTCAAACCTTTACCACACGTATCTAAATTAGTTGGACCAGGAGGTAGGGTTTGAAGCACAAAGTTAATCATATGGAAAACAGAAATCTATGAAAAAATTGTGAAAGTACTTGTTGTGCACACATTATTTGTAGATGAGAGATGGTTCAAATTTGCTTATGTACTATTTCAAATCCTTTGCGATCAATGCCACGTGCATATATTTTGTAGTAAATTGTCTTCTATTATATTAAGAAATTGTGAGGATACATGATTATTTTTTTTCTCGTTTACAAAGGAAAAAAAGATGGAGCTTAATTATCTTTACTTTTTTCAAATTCAAATTGTAGTTAGTTTAATAATTTTTTGAGGCAATCTGATGTTGAGGTGATCAATATTCTGATTGTCTTGCATTCGAGTTTCATTCTGCATTATTGGAAGTCTCTAACAAACACCGCTTCTAGCAGATTCAGTTAAGAAGAAACATATTTCAATTGATAATGTTTTTAATATTAAATCACATAAAAATAAATGAAAAAGAAAAACTATCAAAGTAGAAGATTTTGCATAATACTAAACTCAATTGTCGAAAAAGTTCACGATAATATTTTTGCCGTATCTCGGAATAATAAATACGAAGGGATGACTCAATTTTTGTGGTATCTGTTAGTTTTCTGAACTCTAACAGAAAGATGAAAATTGTTAACTTTTAAATACTTGGAGGATGTTTTCTGAAAAAAATATATACTTTAAGGATGTAATTTAAGTTTGGTATAGTTTAAGGATGATATTGGTCAAAAACTCATTAGTTTTAACATGATGACGGTATAATAATAATAATAATAATTATTATTATTATTATTATTATTGTTATTATTATTATTATGTTTTAAGTAAGTTGAGATCGGCTATATAATTAGTAGGTATAATGTATATGAATTTTTTTCTTCCATTATGTCTTATCTTTAGCTAAGTCTGTATTGATACTTAACAATTACAAGTTGGAATTACCCCTCAACTTTTAATTATGATTTAAGATTGCCCTCTAATTGGAGCTTCGTTAGAGATCAAGGGTACAAACAAGATTGTTTTCAAACCCGAGGGGGTGGGGTGGAATAGAATTAAACCGAAAGTTTAACGAAGGATAAAATAATTGCTCAATTTCAAACGAGACATAGGAAAATTTAACCTTTTACCCTTGACAATTTAATGATTTAAGAGTTTGGACCTCATTTGGTAGAAATTGAACTAGTACTCCCTTTCATACACATATTCAAATTAGTTAGGTCAACGAGTAAAGTTATGTTCACATTATTCTTTTCAGATTTTATTTGTGATATCATATTAAATATGTTATTATTGTTTGTATTTGATATTTCAAACTCACTAGCTAGCCAAACAAATTCAAATAGGGCCAAGAAGAGGTAAACCCCTCTCTTTTAATAGAATGCATCACATTTCTTGTTATATACTTGTAATATATCGAGTATACATCAATACTGATTATAAATAATTATAATTAGGAAATCTTAGTAGCTTAATTAGTTGGTTGGTTATCTAAACTCTTACCTTGTTGGTGAGGGTTCGTTCGATTCCCCACATTGTAATCCCCTTCCCCCACCCCCAATTTTTATTTTATTTTATTCTAAAAAAATATTATTATAATTAGGTAGACAAAAATATTTTAGCCATGTGGCTAAAAATATTAAAATCCCTAATAATATAAGTATTAAAGCTCATTGTTGATAAGCTTATAAGTCCAAGAGACACATTTTTAGCAATTAGCTTAAGTTAAAATCATACTTAAAATAATTAAACGTTAAAGAAGATACTATTTTAGGCAATTTTTTATTCTGTTAACCAAGTGCTTATTGCATTCATACTTTAATTAGAATAAAATATTTTCCTATAGACAACATCATTGCATTTTTTTTAATTAGTATTTGTTAATTAAGAACCTTACTTTTTTTTTATATTTTTTTTTTGCCTTTTTAAGATATTCATGTTTGATTTTGTCTAATATATACTTCTCAAATGAACCCCACATGCACAATCCTGAGAAACATTACAATTGAAACAAAACCCTTAATTAATTATTTTATTTGTCAATAAAATATTAATTATGAAACACATAAAAAACTAATTTTTTTGTTTATTAAATTATGATTCCAACAGCTAGAAAGTTAAGAACAAAATCTTTCTAATATTACTTTTATAATGAATAATGGAGAATTATATTATTGCATATGCTCATGAAAAGGAGACAACCAAGTTGAAAAAAAGATCAAGTTAGGCATATAAAAGTATAAAATTAATCATTTACAAAGAAAAAGGATATAGATCTTTGTAGCTTTTTGATTGGTTGTTGGGGTGAAGAGACATTGAATGAAAGAGTGACACATCATACGAGTTTAATTTTAATTTCATATAGAAAATAAAATATATAGCATTATGTAACTTTTTTATTGCATATTGAGGTTGGAGACACGTTGAATAAAGAAATGATATATCATACGAGTTAATTTTAATTTCATGTAGAAAAAAAACATATGAAAATATGTAACTTATTTTGTTAAGCCTTCGGTGGTAGAGAGATGTTGAATGTGAAAACGATACATCATATTGAGTTAATTTTTTATTTGTTATTGGGGGTGAAGAGACGTCGAATGAAGAAATGATATATCATACGAGTTGCTTTTAGTTTCACGTAGAAAAAAACATATGAAAGTATCTAACTTTTTTTTTTATCAAGCCTTTTTTGGTAGAGAGATATCGAATGGGAAAACGACACATCATATGGGTTAGTTTTAACTTGATGTACAAAAAAATAGAATTATGCTCAATAGTAACTTTATTGATTGACAGTTGGAGTGGAGAGATAATGATTGAGGAAGCGACACATCATGTAGACAGACGTCAAATGGAGAAACGACACATTATATGAGTTGATTTTAGTTACATGTAGAAAAAGCATATGAAAATATGTAACTTTTTTTTATTGATCCCTGAGAGACATTGAATAGAAAATTGACACATATGAGTTAATTTTGATTTTGTGTACAAAAAAAGATAGAATTATGCATAGTAGTAACTTTTTTGATTGACTATTGGGGATGGAGAGACAATGATTGAGGAAGCGACACATCATGTGGAGATACGTCAAATGGAAAAATGACACACCATACATGTTAATTTTAGTTTCATATAGAAAAAAAAACATTGAAGGGAAAACGACGCATCATGATGAGTTAATTTTAATTTCATGTAAAAAAAAAAAAAAGCAGAATAATGTACAACATCTTTTTGATTTGGCTGTTTGGGGCGGAGAGAGAACAAGTGGGGAAGCGACACATCATATGAGTTAATTTAATTTCATGTAAAAAGGTATATAGAATTATATATTTTTTAGGATTGAGGGTGTAGAAACACCAAATAAAGAAGCGACACATCAAATAGATTAATTTTTATGTTATACTCCCATTATTTCGCTTCATACAATAGCGTTTTGAGCGAAGATGTAACACAATTTAAGAAAAAACTATTTTTAGTGTCTATCATAAGTGTGCAATCAAACATACATTATAATTTTTTTTTATTTTTTTTACTTCTCCCTCCCTACAAGCTCCTACCCTTTTTTCTCTTTTAGTGATTCGAACTCAAAATCTTTCGATTGAAAGTGAGGAGTGTTTATCATCTAAGCAACACCCTCTCGTCAAATACATTATAATATTTCTTTCACTACAAATACAAACACATGTTACTAAGAGCAAAATAAAAAAAATAAAGAGTTTTCATATATAAATTAGTTTTATTTTTAATAAATTAAAATAAATAAATATTATATATAATTTTATTTTTAATAAATTGAAAGAAATAAATATACCGTAAAATGAAACGAAAAAAGTTATCCCCGAGGACACTAATTAAGTGAGATATTGTGTCTTGTCACTAGGAGAGTAATCATATTGTACTAGTCAATTTCATTCATTCATTTCTTTCAAATAAAAATAGAAAGTTATATAGTTAAAAAAGTCACAAGATGCTTTTTGAGGTTATTTTATTTTATTTTTTAAAAAAAAAATTCAATGAAAAGATGGGGGTCAAAAAAAGTTTCATAAAACCTAGCTAAAAGATTATGTAGGAACAGATCCTATTTTATCCTTATCTTGTTCCCCATGTTATTTACATTCTATTCTAATCTTGTCTATTTGTCTCTTTTGCTATACTTTATTTATTTTATTTTATTTTATTTCTAAAGGTAACCTAGATCTCTCTATTCAAATATAGTTGATGGTGTCAATAATTTGTACTTGTACATTGCTTTAAAGTAATAAGAGTTTGTTCTATTTTATTTAATGATTCAATTTCGATATTGGAATAAATTAACTTCGAAAAATTCATTCATGATTTGAATTTCAGTGTGCAACTTGCTTGTATGAAGCCTCAATCACTAGTAATTGATTTGTGCTTAAGATTTTCTACCTCAAATTAAGAAATTTAGCGACTTGTGCTCATGATGAGGATTCAAACCATTCCTTCTCCTTATTATCGTAAGAGGACTGTCAAGATGATAAGTATTGAGGCGATAGTGAATGAATATTATATAGATAATTCATTATCATTAGAGATGCTTGATATTCACCCTAAAATATATATATATATATATTTAGTCATTATTTGCCTCACATTTTAATATGTTTATTGTCTTTTAGGGTGCAATTCTAGCTAATTATGCATTTATGTGTGTATTTTTATTGTTAGGTGAATTTTGAGATATTTAAAGATAAATCGAAGCTGAATGAGCAAGAAAATAACAATATAATCAAACCTCTCTATTAGTCATCCATAAAAAACAATGTTTTACTGTATGATTATGTTTTTTGAGAATCAGCTTTCATATTATGTTATATTATATATTTTTTATAATAATATTTTACTATAATAATCAAAAAATATTTGGACAAACAATACATTATAAAAAGGTTCAAGTCTAATATAGCCTTACAAAATTTTGATAGTTGGGACTTGCGAGTCAAGAAAAAGCTTATAAGAGTTTTAAGGCAAATATATAGTTACTAGTACTTACTTAGAGAGGTTTAATTGAAGGGATATATATATATAGAATAATCCTAGTACAAATCAAATATTTGTATACAAATATTATTTATACATAGTTTGATTGTGCTACAATATGAATATTATCTCATGACTTTATTGTGAAGAAATTAGTAGATTCAATTATGAAGCAAGAACAATATAGTGCAATATATATCATTATTATAGAGTGCTCGAATTAATAAAAATATGTATTAGTATTACATAGATTAGTGTATTTCAGTTAATATACCTGAAAGTAACAAAAACAATATACACCTGAATATTGTAATTGCACGCGCACACACATATATGTTGGACATGCATGAATTATTCTTATTAAAAAGGTGCAATCAAAATATTATTGACTTTATTGATGCAACACTAAAATTTATAAAAGTGATATTTTGAACTTTTCAAAATTTTACATAGTTTCATCATTAGTACCAACTATGTTTTACAAATAATTAGTAGCAATATTTTTGGACCAAAATCAAAGAATCTCACTTGTCTATTTAGGATTTAGGATTTAACATTTGAATTAGGAGCACTTATATATTTTGGTCAATATTTATTTTGAGGATCATTTCATTATTTTTCAATAATTCCCTTTTGAAATTTGTTAGATCAGTACATACAATAATGCATTTAATTAATTGATTGTGGAATATAATTGTTGAGATGACATAAAATAGCATGATCAATAGGGTGCAAGGGCATGATGAATTTAGAAATTTTGTTAACTGCGTTAAAAAATGTATATATAATACAATGTATATTTATATATATAGTATAGTTTCTAACAGAAGATATTTAATTGATCATCCTTCCGCGAAAATTAGGGTAGAGCTAAGTTTAAGTAGTTAAAGAGGTTCAATTTTACATTTCTTTCATTTAAAAAAAAAAAATTATAATTAGAATTTCTGACTTTGCTACCGCGATGTCTAAGAAACTAAAAGTGGTGTGTAATGTGATCATTATAACTGGATTTAGTCTAATATTAATGGAGGTCATTGTCATATTTTAGGTTCATGTAATCTGAAATACTTGGACTATAGCTATATAATCCTTCACCAATTTAAAATTTTTATAAAGAATGAAATTCTTAATGACCACGATTTGGTAAGTTATAAGGAATTCTTAATGTAACTGGTAAAACTATTATCATGTGATTAAAAGGTTATGGATTCAAGCTATCGAAATAGACTTTTAAAAAATGTAAGGTAAAACTACGTATAATAAACGTTTATTATCTGATTCTTTTTTCAAATCGTGCATATGGTGAGAGTTTAATGCACCGAATTACCTTTTTTGATGAAGAAAAAAAAGTTGTTTTTCCACAAATTAAACTACCCATAAACAATATTGCTTGATGCTATAATAATTATCTTATTGTTAAAGAATTGCCATTAAAAAAATTCTAAAATATGATGCTAAAAAGAGTGTTAGATGCACTAAATTTATCATATATAGGATTTAGAAAAAAGTTAGACTATATTAAGTTTATTGTACGTAATCTTACCTTATATTTTCATCAGGAAATTCTTTTTTCGGCAACTTAAATCCGTCCCTTCTTAATCACGTGATGTCAAACTTTTACCATTGTATCAATACTTCTATTCATATACCAAAAACTCAAGATAGATAAGAAAGGGAGTCACGTGGTCCAAGAAGGGTTGGACTATATTGAGTGATTCGTCATTCATAGTCTTACCGTATTTTTTTACAAGAAACTGTTTTTATAATTTGAACTCGTATTTTTCTAATCATATGACACCAATTCTTACCGGTATGCCAATTAATCATATAGCAAAAAACCCTAGCTAGCTTGGTTAAATCCAAATTAAACTAAGATAAGATAAACCATATATTTTGATTGATATATGAAAATGACCTTTAATTATTCATCACACACATTTTCAATGTGCTATATAATAACTAATTGGAACCATCTTTCAAAACAAAATAAAGAAAAAATTCGTCATAAGTATTCATCTATCTTTAATTAACTGAAGGTTCCGAGTTTTAACTCTAATGTTGGAATCATCTTTAACCACTCGGAAAATCTGACACACATTTGAATTAGTTGAACCACAAAGTAAATACCAGATACCAAAAGAAATCAATTAAAAAAGAAATATAATACATTATTTATATTAGTAATTGTAAAAGAAAATTCAATTTTAATTATATGGAGACAAATCTAGAAAAAAGAAAAGAGTATGGAAGATATGTTTCAACTCAAGATATTTATGGATAAAAGAAAGAGATCACTTCTTCTTTTGGTTTATGAATGATAGTCACATGATAGTCACTTTTTATCTTCTCGTGATAGATATATTGGTTCTTATTTTTATATTTTAAAAAATAAAATTGTTTTATGGAAAAATTATCTAAATACACAACTTATTATACTATATTCTCTAAAATTTCCTATTATTTGAAAAAATTACAAAAATTTCTACTTTACGCGATGTATCAGTCGGGTACATCACCTTACGTGATGTATCGGTCGGATACATCACTTTATGATGTATCGGGACGTATGTGATGTATCAGGACGTTACTTTACGCGATGTATCAGTTGGATACATCACTTTATGCAATGTATTGGCCGGACACATCACTTTATGCAATGTATTGGAACGTTGAGTGATGTATTCGAAACTGAGACGTGATATATCAGGACGTTAAAAAATGTATCCGAAACGTAATTAGCTCTTCACATTATGAAATTTGTGTCTACTTATTTTATTACCAAAATTGAGCTTTATATTTACTGATTTTTTGAATTAGTCAAAATAGGAATAAAGTTGATGATATTTGAACAACTTATTTTTGTTGTATTTAAGCTAAATCTTGAGTTTACATCACTTGTAATAGTAAATTTTGAATGAATAATTTCATATAGATCATAAGCCCTGACCTATCGTTTTAGGTTTTTTCACCTCTTCTGAACTTTTCTTGATTTTCGACAAAGCTCGTATAAAGCAAAAACTTGTCTCACGTATGATTCGGAAGTCGAGTACTACTCAACAATATGGGCTCGATTAAGATTAATTAATACAACAAATATACAATGTACTCATCTATTGTTTTTTGATTTTTTCATGTGGGAAGGAGTTTTTTTTTTTGGTGATATTAAAATGTATGACGATTTCATTGAAAGATTTAAAAAGATATATATATCATATCATCATATATTACTAAAAGTGGGAAGCTCCAACCTTTAAAGTTAAATTACCATTTTACCCCTTCATTGTATTAAAATGTTATAAATTATTTAATTAATTAAATAGTAAAAATAAAATTATAATTCACCTAAGGCTTAATTACATGTTTCAGGTTCAAAAATAAAATTCTACGTGTTTAGATAAACAAAACGTCAAAACATTTCAAATTCTTGGCTACGTTAATTTAGAAACAATGAATATTTAAAGGAGACTGTTTTTTTAAATGTTGTCATACTAAATGTTAATAATAGCTAAAATAATGATAGGAAATAATAATTTCTCTCATTTTACAAGCTTTCCAAAATTAGTTTATACATTTTCGGAATGATTATAAATAATTAAAAATAAATATAGGTATATAATTTAATAAAATAATTACTATAAAAACTTGCAGTAGCTTATGACTTTATATGATTTTTTATAGCACTAATATTATAAGTTCAAAAATACTTTAAAGAGATAAAAATAATTTCAGAAAGAGTCTTTTTCACTACCCCATTAACTACACATACATTCAATGTATGTTATTTATTTATGTCATTTATTAAATTAATAAATTCATATTATCTTGAGCCCGTAGTTAAAAATTTTTTGCAGAAATTGAAGAGTTGTCTTTTCATTATTCAATGCAGATTATTATATTTGTCAATTTCCTCCAAATATCAGCTCACACTTTTGCATTACTCTTCTTTTACTCAACATACTTCCTTATTCATGTTTAGGTAAAGAGAAAAGACATGAAGTTGTCTCAAATTTTCAAAAAGACACTTTAATTATGCGAGTGTCCTATTACCCTACAAAACTTTTAAATACCTTTGTAAATAGACTATTTTGATCCATTTTCTCCCTATGTTTGTTTTCACGCAAATGAATCGCGTGAATGGAAAATTTTACTTCCAAAAACAAATAAAAAAAGGCCTAGTGACAAAACTTTCTTTATTATTTAGTTACTTCTTCTTTAAATACATCATCTTTCCCAATTCTATCTCTTTTTGTTCTTTCTGTGGCTTAACACTCTCCTGTGTATTTCTGCATGTGAGGGGCATCAGCAAACAACAATCCCAATGAACTCACTAAAAGTTGATGATGAAGTTTTACTTCTACTATAGGGAGATGGGTTGTTTTCCGCTCATTCACATATTTTGTTGATAAATGAGTAGAGCCTTAAGCTCTTAAGGATGATGAAATGTATCCCTTACTAAATTTTTTAATTTTGTACCAAAAAGTTGTCAAATAAAATAAGTTCCCCACGTCCTAACATACCTAATAGTAAAAGCCCATTCAAAATGGACGAAGGAATCATAATCAAAGAGAATACCGGCGATGGAGCTCCGGCGAAATCTCCAAGCAACGAGCAAAATGAGCAGCATAATGAACTTAACATAACACAACAAAAACCCCAATCGGTAAGTTTCCTAACAATTCGAATTTGTAAATTAGGGTTAAGAATAAGCAAATTGGGGAAGTCTTAGGCGAAAAAATTCAGATTCAATTTTCGGACAATTCTCAAAAATGGTCCAATGGAAGTTTGAATCAAGTTCATACTATTGAAGTTGCAAGCTCAATATTTCGGATCGGGTTAAACCCGCATTTTATTAATATTAAATTAAAATAATTAATTAAAGAGAGAGTGTGCATCACACACATATTCAAAATCTGAGATTGATGAGAAAACCGGGCAAACTGGTCTATTTACAAATGTATTTAAAAGTTTTGTGGGGTAATAGGACACTCACATAGTTAAAGTGTCTTTTTGAAAATTCGAGACAACTTTAGGTGTCACTTTATGTTTTTTCTCTTAGGTAAATATATTCTACCGATTTTTTTCTTCTCTTCCTCTTATTATAATTTTACATTTTTCATTCCAATTTATTGATACTATTTTTCCTAATTTTGTCTTTCCTTTTTTTAATAGAAGTTGTTGTGTGCAATCCATATTATAATGCAAAAAGGAAAATTGACTTTATAGTGTTTTCAAAAATATAGATATAACTGTTGTTATGCATTTCAAGTTTTCTTTATATATACACTGTTGAATATTGATGTATAGATTGAAAGTTTCTCAATGAATTGCAGGGATTATTGCGAGGTATGATTGATTAAACTCATTAGAAATACATATTCTTATTATGCTTATAGTTTGAAATTTGAGGGTATTTGTTTTGATTTCTTATCTTGTACATGTTTTCCAATTTATATTGCAATCAAATGTTTTTTTTTTTAAATTTATACCTAAATTTATAACTATAGACATATATTATGCAAGCATATAATATGGGATATACGTGCAACGCACGTGTCCAAATACTAGTATATATATATATATATATATATATATATATATATATATATATATATATATAT
>JAJONR010010318.1:0-13788 GCA_029582245.1 Solanum etuberosum
TTTAAAGGGGTATGAAAGGAAATGACTATTAAGTTACACTTTTAACCGAATTGAGTAATCAATTGCGTTGCAAATTTAGCCAATGGATTAAGAATGTAGCCAAATTGAACTCATTTAGTGAATTCAGCTAGTAATTAAGTAAGACGGAATAATATAATTAATTAACGAGCTTCTTAATCTTAACAAATTAACGTAATTAACATAATTATAAACTAAATAACTCGACATATAATCTATAATTAAACTAAATTAATTAACAAACTAATTAAGTAAAATTAAGATCTTTTCAGAGATGATTTTTTTTTTTGAACATTTGTAAAATATGCTAATCATATACACAATTATCTAAGATATATATATCATTTAAAAAATTATAAAAATGATTAAAGTTACTTAAGAACAACTTGAAAATATTTGAAATCTTATAAAATTAATTATTTTAAATCGTTTGAAATTGGAGAAGCTCGATGATTAATTATTACCGGGGAAGGTCAAAATTGGGTGTCAACAAATAGTTCATTACCTGAGATACGATACATGAAATCCAACGCATGCGGCAGCCCTGTAATTGTCTCTTACTTTCTTAAAACATCAAATTGAAGTCGTTCACATTAGTTATTTTATCTATTGCATAAGTCGTAGTAGTAATTAACAACATTCAAACTCTTTTAAAAGTTACTTTTATCAAATTGTGGAATTAAGTTAGTGAATATAAGTTGATCATAAGGCCCTTGAGAACGAAAACTCGTTTCTAGAGAAACTATATTACTTGCGCGACCGCGTACACTTGCGTGTGCAATTGGGAGCAATAAGTTTTTGGCATCGTTGCCTGGCGCAAACCAGGCGCGTCGCGCCACAGATCCTGGCGCATTCCAAGTGCATTGCGCCAGCATGGAGTTGGCTGGGGACGGTTTTTGGCGCACTGCTGGAGCGTCGCCCCCCTTTCGCGCCACACACAAAAATAAATAAATCAACTTTTAAACTCCCACCCACCCAAATTCATCCCACTTTTCCTAAATCTCTCTCTCTCTACCCGACCCCTCTCCTTCATTCTCTCTCAATTCCCAAAATTTTCTTCATCTTCTCTATTTACATTCTTCTCCAAAATCTCAATTTCCTCCATAAATCCTTACCAAAAACTTCTTCCCTTACCTTTACCTCAACCACTAAAACCCACCAAAATCCTTCAAATCTTCAAAACCCACATACCCCACCCACCCCACTACCCACCCGACCCCCCTCCTCTTCCCCAAAATTCTTTTCTTTCTTCCTTTCTTCCATTGTTGCTTGGAAAAATGGCTCCCAAAGGCAAAAATGTTGCTAGTGGCTCAGGTACTAAGAGAAGTAGGAAATGAGCGTCTGCCGGATGTTCTAGTCAGGAAACCACCAACTTGCCGCCTCAAAAATTTGGCAAACAAGCTATAATTCATTATGGAGAAGAGTGGTACGATTGCCAACAAGAATCGAAGTACATGGGTGACGAGTATGTCGATGAGAGGCGCTTGCTAGAAGAATTTCTGCACATTCACGCCCAAGTCCGTGCTTTGGGCCTCCATTATATCTTTGTGGATCAAGGTGAGTGCAATTTGAGCTTTGTACGTGAATTCTATGTGAATTGGGATACTCATCATGTTATGTGGAAACAAGGTCAAATTAGGAATAATCGTGTGTGATTTACTGTGGAAGCATTGAATGAGTTTTTGGGTGCCCCCAATTGTGATAATTCTGAGTATCTAGCTATGATTGAATGACCCTCTTATCGCGATATTAGGCATACTTTGTGTGGGGTGACCTCTGTGGCTTGGTGGGATGGAGTTAGAGACAGGGGTCATCATTCGACTCTCCATTATGGCCACTTGAATTTGGAGGTGCGTATTTGGTTGAAAATTGTGTCTAGCGCCTTACTACCATGCAAGCATACGACCGAGGTCACTAGGGAGAAAGTTGTGCTAGTATACCGACTGATGAAGGGGATGCCAATAAATGTCGGAGCTATTTTGAGGTAGAATATGTTGAAATTTTTGACAAATAAGAGATGACATTTCTGTTATGGCAGCCTCATTACTAGGTATCTCCGTGCCTTAGAAATTGTGGAAGAAGTTCATGATGTGTGCCTCCCCGTGCCCCTCATTTAGTATGTCACCTGGTTGATGTCACAAGAACTAAAGCGCACGATTAGTCCCAAGGGCAAGTGTTGACTGCTGCTGATAGGCAAGCCCGGGATGACAGTTGGATGGGTCGCATGTTTTGAATGGCTGAGTTTCAACTGCGGATTGGTGGCTGTTCGGTGACTGAGGACGAGATGGAGACCCTAGCAGAGTGTTACCCGTTGACGGATAGCGCGATGTACATGTGTCGGATGGGCCCGACATTCCAAGAACCCATTGATGATGATGCCACAGCTGATGAGGAGGATGGCTCGGAGGAGGATGAGTCGGATGATGTTGGCCCCGGAGATGATGATACCGATGCGGGCGACGGAGATGGTGATGCAGCCTCAATGGCTGCAGATTTTTCCACCAATGTGGCAACCCGCTGAATGGAAAAAATAATTTATATTTAATTTTCTTAAGTCTACAATTAGATTATTCAAGTGTTAATAAATTAATCTTAACTCTTGTGTATTTCAGGCACTTGATTCTCAAGTCTGGCTCGGAAAGGAGATCTTGTCGAACCAGACGACGAACCTGAAAGAGCTTTAAGGCCACGAAGAAATATGGCGAATCAAGGATGTCAGCAAGAATTGGGGCTGGGCCTCCCGGAAAATATTGAGGGTGATTGAGTGGAAAACATGAAAAATCAAGAACAAGAGGTACCCCCGGTTATACTAGCAAGACCAGTTCGTGATGTGGTAGTCCCAATCACAGCCAATGTGGCATCTAGTATACGAAACCACCACCGGGTGGCAGATTTGAGCTGAAACAGAACATGGTACAGCTTATCCACGCAATGGGACAATTCACCAGTCTCCCTCACGAGGATCCTCAAATCCACATTCGGAACTTTTTGGAGATAAGCGATACATACATCCTGAATAACATTTCATCGGACTATGTGAGGTTCAACACTCGTTATTGGGAGCCGCCAGGAAGTGGTTAGATTCAGAGCCACCAAATTCTATCACTACATGGGATTATTTAGCAAATAAATTCTTGAGTCGATTCTTTCCATCAAGCAAAACTGCACGGTTGGGGAGTGAAATATTGAGCTTCAAACAAAAAATGGGGAGGATATGTACCAAGCATGGGCTCGGTTCAAACAATTATTGAATGCTTGTCCACATCACTACCAGGCTAATGAGGTACTTGCTCACACTTTCTTTGAGGGTCTGGATTATAATGCACGAGTACTTCTTCATAGTGCAATAGGTGGACAAGCTTTAGCAAAGACCCATGAAGAGCTATTTGACCTCATAGATAGACTCTCAGAATGAAACCCCATTTGGGATGGGGAAGTGCCAAGCACCACAACACAAAGGGCGGCAGGAATTTTAGATGTGGATCAAGCTACCGCAATAAACGCGAAACTAGATGCAATGAACCACAACATAACCATGCAGTTCAAACAAATTGCACTAAATCAAGCACCGATGAATGTTATGCATCAGGCAACAGTTTGGTGCGGAGTCTGTGGTAGTGGAGCACATGAAACTAAATTTTGTGAAGCAAATCCTGATTCTGTAAACTATGTGGGAAATGCGCAAAGAGGTGGAGGTCAACAAAATTTTGGCAATACTTGTAACTCCAGTTGGAGAAACCATCCTAACTTCTCATGGGGTGGAAACCAAAACCAAAACCAAGCGCAAGGGTCTAAAAAATACCGAGCACAAGGAATGGGGCGGCAATATCAAAATCCTAGCCAAGGCGGAAATCCGAGTGCATCGAAAGAGGGGATGACTACTGAAGAGTTACTGTAAAAGCTAATGGCAGAAATCGGTACGAAGATAAATGCAAGGATAGATAAGCAGGATGAGAATATAAGGAACATCCAAATGTCCCAAATGAGTCTGGAAAAACAAGTTGCACAAGTGGTTAATTCACTCAACTTGCGTCCTCAAGGAGGTTTGCCTGGTAACACTGAACCCAACCCTAAGCAATTGAATGTTGTGAGTACCAGAAGTGGGCTACAACTAGAGGAACTAGCTCCAAAGAAGAGATATACTGAGGTAGTTAATAAAGAAAAGAAACAAGAAGAGGTGGTAAAGAACTCCAATGTTGAGAAGAATGTTCCTCAAATGAAACCACTCCCATCGTTTCCACAAAAGTTCAGAAAGCAGAATGAAGATGAATGCTTTGGTAAGTTTCTCTCTCTCCTAAAATAGGTTCACATTAACCTGCATTTGGTTGACATTTTGCAGGGATTCCAAAGTATGCCAAGTATGTAAAGGAGATAGTGGCAAACAAGAGGAGGTTCATGGAGTATGAAACGGTAGCACTTACTGAGGAGTGCAGCTCTAGAATTCAGAATAGACTACCCAAGAAATTGAAGGATCCGGGTAGCTTCACGGTGCAAATTACAATTGGGAAAAATGATCATGCCCGTGGTTTATGTGATTTGGGTGCAAGCATCAATCTCATGCCGGCATTCTTATATAAGAAACTTGGCTTGAGAAGTCCAAAACCAACCACCGTCATTCTCCAACTTGTGGATAGGTCCATAGCTAGGCCATAAGGGGTAGTAGAGGATGTATTGGTGCAAGTGGGATCGTTGATCTTTCCAGTGGACTTTATGGTCTTAAACTTTGAGCCTGATCTAGAGGTTCCATTTATTTTAGGGCATCCTTTCTTCGCCACAGGGCGAGCATTGATTGATGTAGCATCTGGGCAGTAGACTATGAGAGCACATAATAAGGTTGAAGTGTTTGATGTCTATCGCACCTTGAAATTACATTCTGTCTATGAAGAGTTGTCCGCCATTAGTGTTGTAGATCTCGCAGTAGAATCAGAGTTCATTGCTTCCGAGGATACCTTGGAAAGAGTTTTAGTGGGACATGACCTAGATGAAGATACTGACGCTCAAGAGATAGCGTCTTATCTGAATTTGGCAGCCATGGGAACACACAGAGGTAGAGTAGACTCACTGGATCGTGAATTGGGGCCTCTGCCCAAACCCTCAATTGAAGAAGCACCTAAATTGGAATTGGAATCTCTGCCTGCTCACCTGAGGTATGCATATTTGGGTACAAATGAAACCTTACCTGTAATACTATCTGCAGAATTGTCTGAAACACAGGTTGATGCGGCATTGAAAATCTTAAAGCGGAGAAAGAGAGCTATTGGGTGGTAGATGGCGGATATCCATGGGATTAGTCCGTCGTTATGTATGCACAAAATCTATATGGAGGAGGATCACAAACCGAGTGCACACCATCAACGTAGACTGAATCCCTTGATGAAAGAAATGGTGAGAAAGGAAGTCATAAAGTGGTTAGATGCTGGAATCGTGTACCCAATTTCTGATAGCAAGTAGGTAAGTCTTGTGCAGTGTGTCCCAAAGAAGGGAGGTATGACAGTGGTGAAGAACGAAAAAAATGAGTTGATCCCCACTAGAACCGTCACCGGATGGATAATTTGCATGGATTACCAGAAGCTAAATGAGGCCATGCGCAAAGATCACTATCATGTCCCTTTCATTGATCAGATGCTTGACCGACTAGCAGAGCAGGAGTACAATTGCTTCTTAGATAGGTATTCTGGATATAATCAGATTTTGATTGTGCCCGAAGATCAAGAGAAGACCACATTCACTTGTCGTTATGGTACATATGCTTTCAAACGCATGCCATTTGGAATTTGTAATGCGCCGGTGACTTTTTAAAGGTGCATGATGGCCATTTTTCATGATATGGTGGAGGACTCTTTAGAGGTGTTCATGGATTATTTCTTAGCCTTTGGGAAGTCTTTTGATATATGTCTTCGGAATCTTGATAAAGTACTTGCTAGATGTGAAGACACAAATTTAGTGCTCAACTGGGAGAAGTGTCACTTCTTGGTTCGAGAGGGCATAGTATTGGGTCATAAGGTGTCAAAGTCTGGACTAGAAGTAGATAAAGCCAAGATGGAAGTTATTGAAAAATTGCCCCATCCTATCTCTGTAAAAGGGGTGTGAAGTTTGCAGGTTTTTACCGGAGATTCATCAAGGATTTTTCCATGATTGCAACACCTATGTGCAATCTCTTGGAGAAGGAGGTGAAATTTGAGTTTGATGTAATGTGTTTGAAGGCTTTTGAAATGTTGAAAAGGAACTTAATTGAAGCTCCAATCTTGATTGCTCCTAACTGGGAGTTACCATTTGAACTCATGTGTGATGCAAGCGATGTAGCAGTGGGTGCAGTATTGGGACAAAGAAAAGATAAAGTGTTCCATTCAATCTACTATGCGAGCAAGACCCTTGATTCTGCTAAAGCTAATTACACAATGACTGAGAAGGAGATGTTGGCTCTAGTGTTTGCCTTCGACAAGTTCAGATCGAATTTGGTAGGTACCAAGGTAATTATTTATACTGACCATGCAGCTATTAGGTACTTATTCAACAAGAAGGATGCTAAACCAAGGCTGATTCGGTGGATATTGCTTCTCCAAGAATTTGACCTTGAGCTCAAAGACAGAAAGTGTACTGAGAATCAAATACCTGATCATTTGTCTAGGTTAGAAGATTTTTTCCATGTACATGAAGGGGAACAAATCCGAGAAGAGTTTCCGAATGAACAGTTGATGGCACTAGATATCTCTCAAGTGCCTTGGTATGCTGATATAGTGAATCTGTTAGTGAGCGGAGAATATCCCCAAGGGTCAACTACACAACAGAAAAAGAAGTTGACTCATGAAGCTAAGTTCTACATTTGGGATGAACCATTCTTGTTCAAACAAGAAGTAGATAGAGTTGTGAGACGATGCGTTCCGGAGTGTGAAGTCAAGCAAGTGCTCGAGAGTTGTCATGCCAACCCATATGGAGGACACCATGAAGGAGAGTGCACGGCGCATAAGGTACTACAATCTGGTTTCTTTTGGCCCTCCTTATTTAAAGATTCTATTGCTTATGTGAAGGGATGTGATCAATGTCAAAGGTTGGGTACTATTTCAGAAAGACATGAGATGCCACTAAATAACATTCTTGAGGTGGATATTTTTTATGTGTGGGGTATTAACTTCATGGGTCCCTTCCCACCATCTAGTGGAATCCAATTGTAACACCCGATAACAACTAGTAGATTAAGCTAGAGCCTAATGTATAAACTAGTAGCCTAGTTGGGGTTTAACGTAAAGGTTAGGGTCGTAAATAACCCCCGGTGCTCAATATAGTTGTTTTTGGGTTTAAACGTCAATGTACGACTCCCCAAGGACCAACCAAGGGTCCTTGGGGAGGACCCTAAAGTTCACCCCAAAACTGCCCAAAATGGTGACCTACGGGGCGTAGGTCAATCCACGCCTCGTAGGAGAGGCTTGTGGGTCATGAGGCAATGATGAAAAGCTGCAGTCCGCCAACCCACGCCCAACCAGTACGGGCCGTGGGTCACTCCACACCCCGTAGGTCAGGGTCGTGGATGGGGCCTGTAGGCTGCCTCAAGTTCGACCAATGTGAGGGGTTTTAAGTAATTTCCTTTTTATTTAATGGTTATGTGGAGTCGTTTTAAGCCTATTTTAAACAACTATATAAGTATTTTTCCCACCTAAAATAACCCATCTAAGATCATAATTCCAAAATCCCCAAATAGAAATCCAAACCCTCTCCAAAATCTTCTCTCTAGAACTCCAAGGAAGAAGAAGATCAAGTTAGGGCTTGAAGAAGGAGGATTTTTCACACGAATTTGGTGGATTTCTTCACCGAAGGTATGGTAGCTTTTCATCTATCGGTAGCCTTCACCCATAGAGTCCCTCCAAAACTAGATTTTAAAGCTTGCAATTTCCCAAAAGTTAGGGTTTTACTCTAAGTCATGGATTCACTTCAAAAATTATTTCAATGATTTAATTGCTTTATATTATGATCAAATTGATGATTTACTACTGTTTTATGATGAATTCCTCTAGAATCCATGAATTCCTCTATTTTCTCAAAGTGGATCTTAAAGTGTGGGTATTGATTGATGTTAGTAGAGTGTTGTAGAATTATGAATGTTATGAATTGATTACTTGAATTATGTTATCATCCATGTCTATTGTAGTAATTCTAGATGTGTTGGTGAATTATGATTCATGGTCCTTGAAGGGCAAATTAAGAGAATTATGTATGATCTTGATGCTTATGTACATGCTTTATAAATCCTTTGAGAATAAAGTAATTATGACCATGATGTAATGGTGTGGTGGTTGAAAGGCTATTCTCACATACACACACACTTATGAATGAGGAATGAATGAAGTTCTATGATTATGTTAATGATGATGTGTTGATTGAAAGGCTATTCTCAATTATACACTAATGAATAATGAAGACATGTTGTGAAAGGCTTCTCTCACACTATGGGGATTCTTAGTTGAAAGGCTATTCTCATCTTTGAATCTATGAGCTATCTATTAATGAATGTTGGGATGAGATGGATGCCCTCATCCGTGAGTTGAGGAGGGGTATCTAGTAACAATCTCTATATCCCATTTAATGAACTAAAGTAATAAATGATAAGTACTCCGTGGGGAATAATGCTAAGCACCGAGTGGATATTGATTGAGATGGAGAGGATCCTCAAGAATTTGTGGATGAAGTTTATAAAATAATTGATGTCATGGGGGTGACTTCGGTAGAAAAAGTAGAGCTAACCGCTTACCAATTAAAGGACGTTGCTCAAGTTTGGTATACTCAATGGAAGAGAAATAGGCCGGTAAGAGCGGGTCCCATAGATTGGGAGGTGTTTAAGAAAGCATTTCTAGATAGGCTCTTTCCCCGAGAGTTGAGGGAGGCTAAGGTGGAGGAATTCATTAACCTTAAGCAAGGTAGCATGAGTGTCAACGAGTATGTCTTGAAATTTACCCAACTATCCAAGTATGCTCCATCTATGGTGGCGGATTCGAGGGATGAGATAAATAGGTTTTTGACGGGTGTGTCTGACTTAGTTGGAGAAGAATGTCGTACGACAATGCTCTATGATAAAATGAATATCTCTAGGCTTATGGTGCATGCCCAACAAATGGATGAGTCAAAACTTAAGAGAAAGAGTAGAGAGGTAAAAAGAGTTAGGTCCGATGAGCAAGGTCAACCAAGGTTCAAAAAGAGGTCCTTCAATCAAGATTCCTCCAATGATTCTCCAATGGTCAACAAGGATAGGGTGTATAACCCTAAATCTCAAGGAGGAAATGGAGGCGGTTCTTCCTTTGAAAGATCTACATGTGCCAAATGTAGGAAGAAACATGTGGGTAAGTGCCTAGCCAGCACGGATGGGTGCTTCGGGTTTGTAAAGAAAGGTCATAAGATGAGAGATTGCCCAACACTCACGGCAAAAAAGAGAGAGGCCAAACAAGCTTCTCTTAGTGATCCAGATCCCAATGCTCCAAAACATGATCGCTTCTATGCACTCCGGTCTAGAGAGGATAAAGGAGCCCTTCCGGATGAAGGCACCGGTATGTTGATGGTTTCTTATAGATGTAAATGTTATTAGATCCCTATGATACTTTTTATACTTTGATGTTAGCCTTAGTAGGGGTTTACTCCCAAGGGGGAGATGGTATGGTTAGATAGAAAGGTTGTTGAGAGTTTCGATATCCTCATCTCGTTCTTCTATTCCTATTCTAGCTTGAGACAAAGAGTTCCTTGTGACTTGTTTCACGATTTGGAGTCATGTGTGATTTATGTGTTTCCATGATCTCCTTATGTTATGCATGTTCTTGAGAAATTCATGTTTAGTAAGAAAATGAGTTTTTATGGTTCACCTTCCTCGTGTTGTTGTGTATTTAGTATGAGTTACCTACATGCTTCATGAGATGAATTGTTAAACATGCTTTAAAATGATTTTGAGAGTAATTGCATAATTTACTTCATGATATTGTGATGAGCATTCTTGGAGTTGGAGAAGGTAGTTCCTCCAATGAATTTGTGAAATGTTGAAGTTTGCATGCATAATGGGTTGTTAGATGTAGTTCCTACTCCCTTGTGTTGCATTGTCCATGTTTTGAGATGGAGTTGATGTTTCCTCCTTTGAATTGTGCATTATTTTGATGTTTCATGCATGATGGGCTGCTAGTCTTGAGTCTTTAATTTCGTAAGGTGTCTAGATCGTCATTCGAGGACGAATGTTCTCAAGGGGGAGATAATGTAACACCCGGTAACAACTAGTAGACTAAGCTAGAGCCTAATGTATAAACTAGTAGCCTAGTTGGGATTTAACTTAAAGGTTAGGGTTGTAAATAAACCCCGGTGCTCAATATAGGTGTTTTTGGATTGAAACGTCAAGGTACGACTCCCCAAGGATCAACCAAGGGTCCTTGAGGAGGACCCTAAAGTTCACCCCAAATCTGCCCAAAATGGTGACCTACGGGGCGTAGGTCCTTCCACGCCTCGTAGGAGAGGCTCGTGGGTCATGAGGCCATGATGACAAGCTCCAGTCCCCCAACCCATGCCCAACCAGTACGGGCCGTGGGTCAGTCCACGCCCCGTAGGTAGGGGTCGTGGATGGGGCCTGTAGGCTGCCTCAAGTTCGGCCAAGGTGAGAGGTTTTAAGTAATTTAATTTTTATTTAATGGTTATGTGATGTCGTTTTAAGACTATTTTAAACAACTATAAAAGTATTTTTTCCACCTAAAATAACCCATCTAAGATCATAATTCCAAAATCCCCAAATAGAAATCCAAACCCTCTCCAAAATATTCTCTCTAGAACTCCAAGGAAGAAGAAGAAGACAAAGTTAGGGCTTGAAGAAGGAGGTTTTTTCACAGGAATTTTGTGGATTTATTCACCGAAGGTATGGTAGCTTTTCATCTATGGGTATCCTTCACCCATAGAGTCCCTCCAAAACTAGATTTCAAAGCTTGCAATTTCTCAAAAGTTAGGGTTTTACTCTAAGTCATGGATTCACTTGAAAAACGATTTCAATGATTTAATTGCTTTATATTATGATCAAATTGATGATTTACTATTGTTTTATGATGAATTCCTCTAGAATCCATAAATTCCTCTATTTTCTCAAAGTGTGGGTATTGATTGATGTTAGTAGAATGTTGTAGAATTATGAATGTTATGAATTGATTACTTGAATTATGTTATCATCCATGTCTATTGTAGTAATTCTAGATGTGTTGGTGAATTATGATTCATGGTCCTTGAATGGCAAATTAAGAGTATTATGTATGATCTTGATGCTTATGTACATGCTTTATGAATCCTTTGAGAATAAAGTGATTATGACCATGATGTAATGGTGTGGTGGTTGAAAGGCTATTCTCACACACACACACTTATGAGTGAAGAATGAATGAAGTTCTATGATTATGTTAATGATGATGTGTTGATTGAAATGCTATTCTCAATTATACACTAATGAATGATGAAGACATGTTGTGAAAGGCTTTTCTCACAATATGGGGATTATTAGTTGAAAGGCTATTCTCATTTTGAATCTATGAGCTATCTATGAATGAATGTTGGGATGAGATGGATGCCCTCATCCGTGAGTTGAGGAGGGATATCTAGTAACAATCTTTATATCCCATTTAATGAACTAAAGTAATGAATGATAAGTACTCCGTGGGGAATAATGCTAAGCACCGAGTGGATATTTATTGAGATGGATACTCATCTGTGAGTTAAGGCGGGGTATCTAGTAGCAATCTCTTGAGATGGATGCTCATCCGTGAGTTCAGGTGGGGTATCTAGTAGCAATCTCCTTATCCCATAACTATGGCCCACATAGGTTATTAGCTAGTGGATCCACCTAAGCTAAATTGACGGTCCTACCTTAGGCAAGTAGGAATCCCTTATTCGGTGTAGGTAACACTGGGATTCCATGATTTGCTCACATGGTCTGTGTTGGTTAAGGCTTTCCCCCACAATGAATGATAATGAACTATGGCTTCTCAAGAATGCACTACTTAGTGTGGGTGTAGGTATGGGACTTCATCCATGCATTGCACAAGTAGGCTTTGAGAGTATTCATGGTGTGTTCCTCTATGTTATAATGATTTATGAAAAGAATATGCTCATGATGATGCTACTAAGTATGTTGACATGAAGGCTAAATGTAATGAAGTACGTTTAATGTGGATTGTTGCTATGAGTTGCTTTCCTTGTCATGACTTATTAAAGGTAAAGGTTTCCTTGTCTATGAGTATTAACTAAAGATGAGAATAAGGAATGGTAAGTATGATTATGGTGGCCTAAAAGTGGTACTTAGTATAGATGGGATTATGGGATCTTTATCTATGCATTGCACAAGTATAACTTAGGGTTACTCATGAGATGGTTCTATTATGCTATGGTGATCTATATGTTGAATATGCTTATGTCTTATGTTTTTACCCTAATGTTCATGATGATTTCCAAACTTGATAAAGTGCATGCATTTCAACTAAAATGTCCTTCTTAGCATATTTTAAAGGATTTTTATGCATGACTATCATACTTAGTGCATTTTTTGTACTAACCCATATTTTCTACATTTTCTATAAGTGTAGGGATTGGCACTCAATTTCATTCCCCTCGTGGCTAGAGCTTGGAATTGATCATTCTCCTTGCTAGTTGGTGAGTCCTCATGGTTCGAGGATGAGTGTCTTCGTATAGTAGTTTCATTTTAGTTGTTTCATTTTGAGAACTATTGTAAGGGCTGTGTCCGTATTTGAGATTTTGATTGTATTAGATGGCTTATTGAGACAAGTTAGACTTCCGCTTGCTTTTATAAAATACTTCGATTGTATGGATAAAAGTTTTAAATTCTACATCATTTCTTTTATCTTATGTTATGATATGCTAAGGGCTTGTATGAGACCCCTTCGGGGTCAAGTACGCCATGTTACATCTATGGTGTACCCCTGGGTCGTGACACCAATATTATAAAATCGTAATTGACTTCAAAATTATGGGTGCTCTGGGCGCCAAATCGATGGGCTAATACACACGAAAAATTGGGGAATTTGGGCGATTCTTAAAAATGGGATTGTAAATACAGAAATGGGCGTTAGAAAAATGGTTTGATAATACGTGAAGTTTCCCCAACTCATAATGAAGGTCTTCATAAAGTTTTTTGAGAAATTTTTTTTGCGTGCTCTTTGCGCCAGATCAATGGGCTAATACACACGAAAGATCGGAGAATTTGGGTGATTCTTTAAAAAAGACTTGTAAATACGGTAATGGCATTAAAAAAATTGTGTGAGTATACATGAAGTTTCTCCAACTCATTACGGAGATCCTCATAAAGTTTTTTGAGAATTTTTTTTTGGGGTGCTCCAGGCGCCTGATCCATGGGCTACTTCACACAAAAAATTGAGGAATTTGGGTGATTCTTAAAATGGCTTGTAAATGAGGAAATGACGTTAAAAATTATTGTGAGTATACGTGAAGTTTTCCCAACTCATTACAGAGGCCCTCATAAAGTTTTTTGAGAAAAATATTTTGGGTGCTCCGGGCGCCAGATCCCTGGGCTAATACACATGAAAAATCTAGGAATTCGGGCAATTCTTAAAAAGAGCTTGTAAATGCGAAAATGTAACACCCCAGAATATTTTTGAGCTAAGACTCGAACCATCCTTCATTGTGAGTAGGATTTTACCGAGGAATTTAAAATTTCTTAAGTGTTAAGGTCACTAGATGTAGCACCTTGAGTTCCAAAAAGAACTAAATTGGAAATAGCAAAATCTGAAATTTTGCAAG
>JAJONR010010319.1:0-13661 GCA_029582245.1 Solanum etuberosum
TATTAAAGTTGAAATGCATCTTGAAACATGAGTTTAAATTGTATGTCGCTAAGCTCTTCAAATTTGAGTTAAATCTTCAAAGTTGAAATGCTCCTAGATGCACAAGCCTAAATTGTATGTCAAAAATCTCATCAAATTCGAGCTAAATCTCACAATTTAGAAGTTCCTCAAATTTGAGTTAAATCTCCAAGTCACAAAGCTCATTAAATTACGAGTCAACTTTTCATGTTGTAAATTCTCATCAAATTCGAGCTAAATCTTCGAGTTGTGAAGCTCATCAAATTCGAGCTAAAACTTACAAGCATCAAGTTCCTCAAATTCTAGTTAGATATCCCAGTCACAAAGCTCATCAAATAACGAGTTAACTTTTCATTTTGTGTCTGCTCATCAAATTCTAGCTAAATCTTCAAATTGTGAAGCTCATCAAATTTGAGCTAAAACTTCAAGTTAAAATTCTCCTTAAGGTACGAGCCTAAAATGCATGTCACTTCTGGCCCACAAGAGTATAAATTGTGTATGGCATACTCATAACAACAAGAAAACAAAAAAAAAACAGTCACTCAGAACTACGTTGTAACTTGGTCCTCTTGATTGATATACGTAGGCGCTTAGAACCATATTCTAAGTTCAGTTGCATGAGTGTCAAAAAAACCACATGTTCCCACTTGATCTGTCACATGAATGTTAAAGCTATGAGTAATCTTTCATCAAATTTCAGAGATGAACCAAATGGTGGTGACTCGATGGGGGAAAACTCCTATGAATATAAGTTGTTTCATAACTTGAAGTCTTCAAAATATCCAAGTCTCCAAGGTTGAAGTCTTATAATTCTTCAAGTATGCAAGTTGGAAGTCTTCAAATTCTTCAAATCTGTAAGTTGGAAGTCTTCAAAGTCTTCAAGTCTGCAAGTTGGATGTCTTCAAATTCTTCAAGTATACAAGTTGAAAACTTCAGATTCTTCAAATATGAAAGTTGAAGACTTCAAATTCATCAAATAAGAAAGTTGAAGTCTTCAGATTATTCAAGTTTGCAAGTTGAAGTCTTTAGATTGAAGTCTTCAAATCCTCCAAGTATGCAAGTTGAAGTCTTTAAATCATTCAATTATGAAGTCTTCAAATCTTCCAAGTATGCAAATTGAAGTATTCAAATCCTCCAAATATACGGGTTGAAGTCTTCAAATATGATCATATCTAGGCTTATGAACCATGCTCAGCAGGTTTAGGGGGATAAGCTTAAGGAAATAGCTAAGGACAACAAGAAAGCTAGAATAGTTAACCATGAGTACTCTCAACAGAAACTAGGTGGTGGAAATCACTCTCAGTTTCAGCAGAAATCTTCAGCTCCGGCACCTTCGTCAGCTAGTGTTCCATCCTCTTGGTTCCGACAGGATCAGAAAGGTAGGGTAGCAGGCTCTAAGCCTCCGTGGAGTGTTACAGGTACTAAAACCTACCCAACTTGTCCAAAGTGTTGTAAGAACCATCGGGGGGAGTGTCTTGCAGGAAAGGAAGGTTGTTTTGGGTGTGGTTAGACTAGGCACTGGTTGAGAGATTGTCCTTCCTCTAAGCAGGGTAATAATGGTAGAGCTCAGTCCACAACTTCAGCAGCACCATCAGGTCGCCCGACCCAGCATGGTGACTCATCTGGTACAGGTGGCGGCAGCACCCAAACAGGTTGTATGCTCTTCAGGCTCGCCAGGATCAGGAAGATTCTCCTGATGTGGTTACTGGTACGTTACGAGTTTTTAACTTAGATTTTTATGTTTTGTTAGATCCAGGGGCTACTCTTTCCTTTGTAACTCCTTATATAGCAGTCAAATTCGATGTTAGTCCAGAAACTCTCTCAGAACCCTTCTTAGTCTCTACTCCAGTTGGTGACCCAGTTATAGCTAGACGGGTATACAGAAATTGCCCTGTCACAGTCTCTCAGAAACTCACCTCAGTAGATCTTGTAAAGTTAGAAATGGTAGACTTCGATATCATTCTAGGCATGGATTGGTTACATTTTTGTTATGCCTCAGTCGATTGTAGAACTAGGATTGTTCGTTTTAAGTTTCCAGACGAACCAATCTTAGAATGGAAGGGCAGTAGCTTAGCTTCTATGGGTCGATTCATTTCTTACCTTAAGGACAGAAAGATGATCTCTAAGGGTTATTTCTATCATCTAGTTCCGGTTAAGGATTCATGCTCTGAAGCCCCAACTCTTGAGTCAGTTCCAGTAGTTAATGAGTTCCCAGAAGTGTTTCCAGAAGATCTTCCCGGAGTTCCTCACGAAAGGAAAATCGACTTCAGAATTGATCTCCTTCCAGACCCAGCCTATTTCTATTCCTCCTTACAGAATGGCTCCAGCTGAGCTTAAGGAATTGAAAGAGCAGTTGAAAGACCTTCTAGATGAGGGCTTCATCAGACCTAGTATTTTGTCATGGGGTGCACCAGTGTTGTTTGTGAAAAAGAAAGATGGTTATCTCATGAAAGCTATTCTTCATAATGCACTCTTTACTACTGCTTTATGTTGAAATGAGTTGAGTTGAGACGAGGTAAGTGTTTCTTTCAGTTCCAGATCAAGCTTATGTCTTGTTTTAGATATCCCCTCACATGCTCGTACATTCCATGCACTGACGCCATTTGGCCTGCATCTTTTATGATGAAGATACAAGTAACCAGGATCAGCATCCAACGCTTTGTTGATCTATTTGAGCTTCACAGTTGTTGGTGAGCCTCCTTGCTTGCGGAGGATCCCTTTATTTTATTTTATCATTCTAGTTTTATTAGGATGTCGTGAGTCTTTTCCCGACGTCCATCTCAATTAATAGAGGATTCATAGATAGATAGTCGTTAGTTCATGAGTCTTGTTCATTTCAGTTATTGATGTCTGAGACATGAGTTGCCATTTTGGCTAGTGAATGTTTCTTTAAATATTCTGAGTTAGTTATTTTGAGTTAAAGCTTTACTTTTAAAGTTATCCTATGTTAAGTAAGTCTTCCGCTAAGAGTTAAGCCAGGACAAGGTTTCTCTTGGGGCCAACAATGGTTCTCGAGTGTTGACCACATCCAGGGTGTAGGCTTGGGGCGTGACAAACTTGGTATCAGAGCACAGAGTTCAAGAGACCTAGGGTGTCTATGAAGCTGTGTCTGTAGAGTCCTAGTTATCGGTGTGAAGCGCGCCACATCTATAATTAGGAGGCTGCAACATTTTTGAACTATCTCACTTCTTTCATACTCTTTTCATGGGATAAAGTTCATACTTATAATAGTTTCTTTCTAACTCATGCTTGTGCGTATCTTTCAGATCATGCCTCCACGAAGAGTTGTCCGAGGTTGTCCTACTGGGTGGAACGTTGAGGATCAAAGGGTACCTAATGCACCAGAAGTACAGCCCCAAGGAGAGGTCACTAATGCTGAGTTCCGGGATGCTATTCGGATGTTGAGTCAAGTGGTGGCAAATCAAGCTGGTCAGCAGAGAGGGATTCGACAGGATGTGGCTCATACGTCCAGAATCCGTGAGTTCTTAAGGATGAATCCTCCAAGCTTCACTGGTTCAAGTGTCACTAAGGATCCGGAAAACTTTGTGGAAGAGTTACAAAAAGTGTTTGAGGTTATGCATGTTGTTGATGCTGAGCGAGTGGAACTAGCTGCATACCAACTGAAGGGTGTTGCTAGAATCTGGTTTGACCAATGGAAGAGGGAT
This sequence comes from Solanum etuberosum, assembly GCA_029582245.1. Lineage (NCBI taxonomy): Eukaryota > Viridiplantae > Streptophyta > Magnoliopsida > Solanales > Solanaceae > Solanum > Solanum etuberosum. Next base: position 3,684 of record JAJONR010010319.1, read on the forward strand.
AGAACTGAGGGTGCACCGATTGTGAGCTGGGGTGTGTTCGAGAGTGCCTTCATGGGGCGTTTCTTTCCACATGTGCTAAGAGAGGCAAAGGTAAGAGAAATCCTCACTCTTAAGCAGGAAACTATGAGTGTGCATGAGTATAGCCTTATGTTCACCCAACTTTCCCGTTATGCTCCGGAGATGGTTGTTGATATGAGGAGCAGGATGAGTTTGTTTGTTTCTAGGTTGTCTCGTCTGTCAAGCAAAGAGGGTAAGGCAGCTATGTTGATAGGAGACATGGACATAGAAAGATTTATGATCCATGTGAAGTAGGTTGAGGAAGATAAGCTGAGAGATAGGGAAAAGTTCCGAAACAAGAAACCTAAGACTGCAGGAAATGAGTGCGGTCAGCAAAAGAGTAATGCAAACCGTTCATCTTCCCAACAGAAGCAAAAGGTACCTGCTCCATCATCTGCTAGTGCACCTGCACAAAGGAACAGAGGTAAGTTCAGAAATTAGAATTCACAGAATTTCAAACTTAGGTCTGTATTCTATCACATGTCGCCAAGAGAAAGAGAATTCGCCAGATGTTGTCACTGGTATGATCAAAGTCTTTTCTTTTGATGCTTATGCTTTACTAGATCCAGGAGCGATTCTATCTTTTGTGACTCCTTATATTGCCTTGAATTTTGATATTCTTCCTAAGCAACTTCTTGAGCCCTTCAGTGTTTCTACACCTGTTGGTGAGTCTATTCTAGCTGAGAGAGTTTATTGTGATTGTACCATTTCCGTCAATCACAAGGATACCGTGGCTGACTTAGTCGAGTTAGACATGGTAAATTTTGATGAAATTTTAGGAATGGACTTGCTTCATGCATGTTATGCCTCAGTTGATTGAAGAACTCGAGTAGTTAAGTTTCAGTTTCCTAATGGGCTAGCTATTGAGTGGATGAGTAGTTCAACAGTGCCTAAGGGTAATTTTATTTCGTACCTCAAGGCTAGAAAGTTAGTTTCCAAAGGGTGCATCTATAACTTAGTACGATTTAATGAATCTAGTGTTGAGACACCAACTATTTAGTCAGTTCAAGTTGTAAGTGAGTTACAGAGGTCTTTCCAGATGATCTTCCCAGAGTCCCAACTTTCCCGTTATGCTCCAGAGATGGTTGCTGATATGAGGAGCCGGATTAGTTTGTTTTTTTCTAGGTTCTCTGGTGTGTCAAGTTAAGAGGCTAAGGCAGGTATGTTGATAGGAGACATGGACATAGCAAGGCTTATGATCCAAGGAACAGAGGTGAGTTCAGAAATCAGAATTAACAGAATTTCAAAGCTAGACCTACACAGTCTCAAGGTAGTGTGGCACAAGAAGGAAATGAGACTTATGCATGTGCTAAGTGTGGTAGGACCCACTTATGAGTGTGTCGTGATGCCTCCACTTGTTGCTTCAAGTGTGGTAAGGATGGTCACTTTATGAAAGAGTTCCCTAAGACCAGGCAGGGCGGTGATAATGGGGGAAACAGAGCCCAATATTCTTCAGTTGCTCCACCAGACAGAACTCCACCTAGATGGGCCACTTCAGGAATAGGCGGAGGAGCAAACCGTCTGTATGCTATCACAAGTGGCCAAGAGCAAGAGAATTCGCCAGATGTTGTCACTGGTATGATCAAAGTCTTTTATTTTGATGCTTATGCTTTACTAGATCCAGGAGTGAGTCTATCTTTTGTGACTCCTTATATTTCTTTGAATTTTGATATTCTTCCTAAGCAACTTCTTGAGCACTTCAGTGTTTCTACACCTGTTGGTGATTCTATTCTAGCTGAGAAAGTTTATGGTGATTGTACCATTTCCGTCAATCACAAGGACATCGTGGCTGACTTAATTGAGTTAGATATGGTAGATTTTGATGTTATTCTAGGTATGGACTTGCTTCATGCCTGTTATGCCTCAGTTGATTGTAGAACTCGAGTAGTTAAGTATATGTTTCCTAATGAGCCAACTATTGAGTGGATGAGAAGTTCAGTAGTGCCTAAGGGTCATTTTATTTCGTACCTCAAGGCCAGAAAGTTAGTTTCCAAGGGGTGCATCTATCACTTAGTCCAAGTTAATGACTCTAGTGTTGAGACACCACCTATTCAGTCAATTCCAGCTGTAAGTCAGTTTCCAGAGGTCTTTCCCAATGATCTTCCCAGAGTCGCAACTTACCCGTTATGCTCCGGAGATGGTTGCTGATATGAGGAGCAGGATGAGTTTGTTTCTTTCTAGGTTGTCTCGTTTGTCAAACAAAGAGGGTAAGGCAGCTATGTTGATAGGAGACATGGACATAGCAAGACTTATGATCCATGTGAAGTAGGTTGAGGAAGATAAGCTGAGAGATAGGGAAAAGTTTCGAAACAGGAAAGCTAAGACTGCAGGAAATGAGTGCGGTCAGCAAAAGAGTAATGCAAACCATTCATCTTCCCAACAGAAGCAAAAGGTACCTGCTCCATCATCTGCTAGTGCACCTGCACAAAGGAACAGAGGTAAGTTCAGAAATTAGAATTCACAAAATTTCAAAGTTAGACCTGCACAGTCTCAAGGTAGTGTGGCACAAGGAGGAAATGAGACTTATGCATGTGCTAAGTGTGGTAGGACCCACTCAGGAGTGTGTCATGATGGCTCCACTTGTTGCTTCAAGTGTGGTAAGGATGGACACTTTATGAAAGAGTGCCCTAAGAACAGGCAGGGTGGTGATAATTGTGGCAATAGAGCCCAATATTCTTCAGTTGCTCCACCAGACAGAGCTCCACCTAGATGGGCCACTTCAGGAACAGGCGGAGGAGCAAACCGTCTGTATGCTATCACTAGTGGCCAAGAGCAAGAGAATTTGCCAGATGTTGTCATTGGTATGATCAAAGACTCTTCTTTTGATGCTTATGCTTTACTAGATCCAGGAACGAGTCTATCTTTTGTGACTCCTTATATTGCCTTGAATTTTGATATTCTTCCTAAGCAACTTCATGAGCCCTTCAGTGTTTCTACATTTGTTGGTGAGTCTATTCAAGCTGACAAAGTTTATCGTGATTGTACCATTTCCGTCAATCACAAGGACACCGTGGCTGACTTAGTCGAGTTAGACATGGTAGATTTTGATGTTATTATATGTATGGACTTGCTTCATGCCTTTTATGCCTCAGTTAATTGTAGAACTCGAGTAGTTAAGTTTTAGTTTCCTAATGAGCCAACTATTGAGTGGATGAGTAGTTCAGTAATGCCTAAGGGTCATTTTATTTCGTACCTCAAGGCCAGAAAGTTAGTTTCCAAGGGGTGCATCTATCACTTAGCCGAGTTAATGACTCTAGTGTTGAGACACTACCTATTCAGTCAGTTCCAGTTGTAAGTGAGTTTCCAGAGGTCTTGCTAGATGATCTTCCCAGAGTCCCAACTTTCCCGTTATGCTCCGGAGATGGTTGCTGATATGAGGAGCAAGATGAGTTTGTTTGTTTCTAGGTTGTCTCGTTTGTCAAGGAAAGAGGGTAAGGCAGCTATGTTGATAGGAGACATGGACATAGCAAGACTTATGATCCATGCGAAATAGGTTGAGGAAGATAAGCTGAGAGATAGGGAAAAGTTTCGAAACAAGAAAGCTAAGACTGCAGGAAATGAGTCTGGTCAGCAGAAGAGTAATGCAAACCGTTCATCTTTCCAATAGAAGCAAAAGGGACCTGCTCCATCATCTGCTAATGCACCTGCACCAAGGAAGAGAGGTGAGTTCAAAAATCAGAATTCACAGAATTTCAAAGCTAGACCTCCACAGTCTCAAGGTAGTGTGGCACAAGGAGGAAATGAGACTTATGAATGTGTTAAGTATGGCAGGACCCACTTAGAAGTGTGTCGTGATGGTTCCACTTGGTTTTTCAAGTGTGGTAAGGATGGTCATTCTATGAAAGAGTGCCCTAAGAACATACAGGGAGGTGATAATGGGGGCACTAGAGCCCAATCTTCTTCGGTTGCTCCACCAGACAAAGCTCCACCTTGATGGGCCACTTCAGGAACAAGCGGAGGAGGAAACCGTCTGTATGCTATTACTAGTGGCCAAGAGAAAGAGAATTCGCCAGATGTTGTCATTGGTATGATCAAAGTCTTTTCTTTTGATGCTTATGCTTTACTAGATCCAGGAGCGAGTCTTTCTTTTCTGACTCCTTATATTGCCTTGAATTTTGATATTCTTCCTAAGCAACTTCTTGAGCCCTTCAGTGTTTCTACACCTGTTGGTGAGTCTATTCTAGCTGAGAGAGTTTATCATGATTGTACCATTTCCGTTAATCACAAGGACACCGTGGCTGACTTAGTCGAGTTAGACATGGTAGATTTTAATGAAATTTTAGGAATGGACTTGCTTCATGCCTGTTATGCCTCAGTTGATTGAAAAACTCGAGTAGTTAAGTTTCAGTTTCCTAATGAGCCAGCTATTGAGTGGATGAGTAGTTTAGCAGTGCCTAAGGGTCATTTTATTTCGTACCTCTAGGCCATAAAGTTAGTTTCCAAGGGGTGCATCTATCACTTAGTCCGAGTTAATGACTCTAGTGTTGAGACACCACCTATTCAGTCAGTTCAAGTTGTAAGTTAGTTTCAGAGGTCTTTCCAGATGATCTTCCCAGAGTCCCAACTTTCCCGTTGTGCTCCGGAGATGGTTGCTGATATGAGGAGCCGGATGAGTTTGTTTGTTTCTAGGTTGTCTGGTCTGTCAATCAAAGAGGGTAAGGCAACTATGTTGATAGGAGACATAGACATAGCAAGACTTATGATCCATGTGAAATAGGTTGAGGAAGATAAGCTGAGAGATAGGGAAAAGTTCCGAAACAAGAAAGCTAAGACTGCAGGAAATGAGTCCGGTCAGTAGAAGAGTAATGCAAACCGTTCATCTTTCCAATAGAAGCAAAAGGGACCTGCTCCATCATCTGCTAGTGCACCTGCACCAAGGAACAGAGGGGAGTTCAGAAATGAGAATTCACAGAATTTCAAAGATAGACCTGCATAGTCTCAAGGTAGTGTGGCACAAGAAGGAAATGAGACTGATGCATGTGCTAAGTGTGGTAGGACCCACTCATGAATGTGTCGTGATGGCTCCACTTGTTGCTTCAAGTGTGGTAACGATGGTCACTTTATGAAAGACTGCCCTAAGAACAGGCAGGGCGGTGATAATGGGGGCAACAGAGCCCAATATTCTTCAGTTGCTCCACCAGACAGAGCTCCACCTAGATGGGCCACTTAAGGAATAGGCGGAGGAGCAAACCGTTTGTATGCTATCACTAGTGGCCAAGAACAAGAGAATTCTCCAGATGTTTTCACTGGTATGATCAAAGTCTTTTCTTTTGATGCTTATGCTTTACTAGATCCAGGAGCGAGTCTATCTTTTGTGACTCCTTATATTTCCTTGAATTTTGATACTCTTCCTAAGCAACTTCTTGAGCCCTTCAGTGTTTCTACACGTGTTGGTGATTCTATTCTAGCTGAGATAGTTTCTCGTGATTGTACTATTTCCGTCAATCACAAGGACATCGTGGCTGACTTAATTGAGTTAGATATGGTAGATTTTGATGTTATTATAGGTATGGACTTGCTTCATGCCTGTTATGCCTCAGTTGATTGTGGAACTCGAGTAGTCAAGTTTTAGTTTCCTAATGAGCCAACTATTGAGTGGATGAGTAGTTCAGTAGTACCTAAGGGTCATTTTATTTCATACCTCAAGGCCAGAAAGTTAGTTTCCAAGGGGTGCATCTATCACTTAGCCAGTTAATGACTCTAGTGTTGAGACACTACCTATTCAGTCAGTTCCAGTTGTAAGTGAGTTTCCAGAGGTCTTGCTAGATGATCTTCCTAGAGTCCCAAGTTTCTCGTTATGCTCCGGAGATGGTTGCTGATATGAGGAACAAGATGAGTTGGTTTGTTTCTAGGTTGTCTCGTCTGGCAAGGAAAAAGGGTAAGGCAGCTATGTTGATAGGAGACATGGACATAGCAAGACTTATGATCCATGTGAAATAGGTTGAGGAAGATAAGCTGAGAGATAGGGAAAAGTTCTGAAACAAGAAAGCTAAGACTGCAGGAAATGAGTCCGGTCAGCAGAAGAGTAATGCAAACCGTTCATCTTTCCAACAGAAGGAAAAGGGACCTACTCCATCATCTGCTAGTGCACCTGCACCAAGGAAGAGAGGTGAGTTCAAAAATCAGAATTCACAGAATTTCAAAGCTAGACCTACACAGTCTCAAGGTAGTGTGGCAGTAGGAGGAAATGAGACTTATGCATGTGCTAAGTGTGGCAGGACCCACTTAGGATTGTGTCGTGATGGTTCCACTTGTTGCTTCAAGTGTGGTAAGGATGGTCATTCTATGAAAGAGTGCCCTAGGAACATGCAGGGAGGTGATAATGGGGGCAATAGAGCCCAATCTTCTTCGGTTGCTCCACCAGACAAAGCTCCACCTTGATGGGCCACTTCAGGAACAACCGGAGTAGGAAACCGTCTGTATCCTATTACAAGTGGCCAAGAGCAAGAGAATTCACCAGATGTTGTCACTAGTATGATCAAAGTCTTTTCTTTTGATGCTTATGCTTTACTAGATCCAGGAGCGAGTCTATCTTTTGTGACTCCTTATATTGCCTTGAATTTTGATATTCTTCCTAAGGAACTGCTTGAGCCCTTCAGTGTTTCTACACCTGTTGGTGAGTCTATTCTAGCTGAGAGAGTTTATCATGATTGTACCATTTCTGTCAATCACAAGGACACCGTGGCTGACTTAGTCGAGTTAGACATGGTAGATTTTGATGAAATTTTAGGAATGGACTTGCTTCATGCCTGTTATGCCTCAGTTGATTTAAGAACTCGAGTAGTTAAGTTTCAGTTTCCTAATGAGCCAGCTATTGAGTGGATGAGTAGTTCAGCAGTGCCTAAGGGTCATTTTATTTCGTACCTCTAGGCCAGAAAGTTAGTTTCCAAGGGGTGCATCTATCACTTAGTCCGAGTTAATGACTCTAGTGTTGAGACACCACCTATTCAGTCAGTTCCAGTTGTATGTGAGTTTCCAGAGGTCTTTCCAGATGATCTTCCCAGAGTCCCAACTTTCTCGTTATGCTCTGGAGATGATTGTTGATACGAGGAGCAGGATGAGTTTGTTTGTTTCTAGCTTGTCACGTTTGTCAAGCAAAGAGGGTAAGGCAGCTATGTTGATAGGAGACATGGACATAGCAAGATTTATGATCCATGTGAAGTAGGTTGAGGAAGATAAGCTGAGAGATAGGGAAAATTTCTGAAACAAGAAAGCTAAGACTGTAGGAAATGAGTCCGGTCAGCAGAAGAGTAATGCAAACCGTTCATCTTTCCAACAGAAGCAAAAAGGACATGCTCCATCATCTGCTAGTGCACCTGCACCAAGGAAGAGAGGTGAGTTCAGAAATCATAATTCATAGAATTTCAAAACTAGACCTGCACAGTCTCAAGGTAGTGTGGCACAAGGAGGAAATGAGACTTATGCATGTGCTAAGTGTGGTAGGACCCACTCAGGAGTGTGTCGTGATGGCTCCACTTGTTGCTTCAAGTATGGTCAGGATGGTCACTTTTTGAAAGAGTGCCCTAAGAAAAGGCAGGGCGGTGATAATGGGGGCAATAGAGCCTAATCTTCTGTGGTTGCTCCACTAGACAGAGCTCCACCTAGCGAGTCTATCTTTTGTGACTACTTATATTGCCTTGAATTTTGATATTCTTCGTGAGCAACTTTTTGAGCCCTTCAGTGTTTCTACACCTGTTGGTGAGTCTATTCTAGCTGACAGAGTTTATTGTGATTGTACCATTTTCGTCAATCACAAGGACACCGTGGCTCATTTAGTCGAGTTAGACATGGTAGATTTTGATGTTATTCTAGGTATGGACTTTCTTCATGCCAGTTATGCCTCAGTTTATTGTAGAACTCGAGTAGTTAATTTTCAGTTTCCTAATAAGCCAGTTATTGAGTGGATGAGTAGTTCAGCAGTGCCTAAGGGTCACTTTATTTCGTACCTCAAGGCTAGAAAGTTAGTATCCAAGGGGTCCATCTATCACTTAGTCCGAGTTAATGACTCTAGTGTTGAGACACCACATATTCAGTCAGTTCTAGTTGTAAGTGAGTTTCCAGAGGTCTTTCCAGATGATCTTCCTAGAGTCCTTCCTGAGAGAGAAATAAACTTCGGTATAGATATTTTTCCCGATACTCGTCCTAAATCTATTCTGTCATATAGATTGGCTCCAGCAGAGTTAAAAGAGCGGTTGAAAGATCTTCTTGAGAAAGTCTTTATTTGACCAAGTGTCTCACCTTGGGGAGCTCCAGTCTTTTTTCTGAGGAATAAAGATGGTTCTCATAGAATTTATATAGATTACCGTCAATTGAATAAGGTTACTATCAAGAATAAGTATACATTATTTAGTAGTCGGACATACTGTCCACATAAACACCCCTTCTTTTATTTGCAACTAAAGAGAAGTTTCTTATGTCATATCTTCAGGAGCATTTCCAAAAGACTTTGCAACTTTAATTTAGACTGAAGATATATGATGAATGAGGATATCAATTGATTCAAGTTTCATGTTTTTCCCCTTAAATGTGTGATCTTCATATAATGTGAGTGTTTCATGTTGGTTCTTCTAGATGAGCTCTACTTTATTAAAGTGAAGAAACATTCTACATATTTTCATGCTATAAACCCAGTATGGTATTTGTGTTTTAAGTACCTGGGACAGAAGGAGTCGAAGTAGAGTAGAAATTGGAGAAGAGAAAAGGAGAGGACGATAATAAATCACGAGTCTGGATATTGATAAATTTTCATTTTTACTTGAAATGAGGGTCTATCAGAAACAACCTCTCTATCTCCCAAGGTAGAGGAAAGGTCTGCCTATAGTCTACCCTCCCCAAACCTCACTTGTGGGATTACACTGGGTATGTTGCTTATTTGTTTGTTGTTGAAGAAAGTGAGTGTAAAGTAAGGTCCCTTCCACATTCTTGTGACTTCCTATTTCTTGCTTCTCAAAATATTTATATGGTTTATCATGGAATTCATCTCCTTTTCAATTACCCATTCATGTAAAATCAATGCATTGATCACTTGTCCTTGTAAATATAATCTAAACCGCAGTGGAATGCTAGCATATATCTATCCAAGGTCATTTTTCTTGCTTCCAGTTGTTAGTTGCAGTTAGTTGTCTTTGTTATTGATCAACAGAAGTGACAGGTGCAGATGGAATTCTGTGCGTAATTCTTCAAAGGTGTTATCCGGGTTCAACCTCAAATGTTGTTTCATATGTCCAAAGAGGTAGACAGGGAAACGGTAGAGATGTGGTTCTTGTTATCATGTGAAGAGATAATCATAGAGAACAAACCCCCATGAGAATGTAGTTTTGTGAATTATATTATTTAAGTCAAATCTTTGGGGAGGAAAATAACTATCACCTTATTTCACAGCTCCACCCCCCACCCCAATTTTCTCAAGCCAACCTTTCCCGCTACAACTCCTTTTATTTTACCCGTGGATTGGCTTAAATTTAAGTGCTAAGTAAAGTTTTAGATTTTTTGCGTTTGGTAAATATTGAGTCAAATTTTTTATGAGTTTCCTTCATTTGGAAAGGGGAAAATTTGACAAAACGTGCACAACCATTGAGGGTATCAGAGAAAAAGAAAAGCAGCGTATTTGCTTGAAAAATAAAGTGGCCTAATGGCCATTTTTGATAAGTGGATAATTTTGGGGGAATAATCTTGATCCAAAATATTGTCTAAATTTTCCTTTTTTAACTTAACTTTCTGTCGATATGGGTTGAGATGAGTTTATATGGACTGGACCGTTCTTTTTCAGCAGATGAGCACTTTAAGCAAGTACTGTGTTCTTCAAATATTAACTTTTACCTTATAAAAAGTGTGTTAAATTAATGACACTTTCAATTAGAGAAAATTGTACAAAAAATGCAAATTAGACCTTCAGTTTTCTTATGCTCCTTTAAAATCTGT
>JAJONR010010320.1:0-18385 GCA_029582245.1 Solanum etuberosum
AAAAGATTCTCTTATGCTTTAAGAAAAGGCATTTCTCCCTCATTGGTGGTGGAAAGAAAAATAGAAGTGTTTAAATAGAGAAACACTTCTATTAGTTGTTAAAAGGGTTGGAAAGAGGGACCCCCCTCGCGCCGTAGTCGTCGTCGCTCGCTCGGCCTCGGCTTTGGCTTCGGATTTGGAAAATGATCGATCGAGAAATTAATTTTTTGGACAAAGTTTATTTAATTATTTACTTAATTAAATAGCCAAAACGTTTCAATTATTTAGGTAATTAACCGAAACGTTCTGACCCGACTCGGATCCGCGTGACCCATTTTATTGAAAACACTTTCCCGTTTTAATTTAAATTTCCCGCCGTTGGAGATGACTGTTCTGAAAGGTTGCAACTTTCAGGAACAGCCATGACCGTTTGAAAGGTTGCAAACTTTCATAAATGGTCGTATGGTTTCTGAAAGGTTGCAACCTTTTGAAAACAGTTCCTCTTGCCTATAAATACCAGTGATTCTTCAGACTTTTTGCTTACGAAAATTTCTGATTTCTTCTTCTTCTTCTGCACAAATTTTTCTTCGTGTACTTTACTGCTGTTGAGTGGTTCGCTGACACCAGCATTTTGGGTATCAATACACTGGTGATTGAGATCATTCTATCCTGGGAGGACATATTCCAAATCAAACCTCGGATACTAGAGGGGAATGATTTCCTTAAGGGGACACTGTGCATTCAGTGGGCTTGATCTTCTTTTTGTTTTGTTTTTCCAGATTCTGGTACATTTTTCAGATTTTAGTTTGTGAATTAATTTCTGTTCTTCTGTTTTTCACTGGTTCAGTAAACTTTGGTAACTTCATGTTTCTGCAAAGTTTATTGTAATCAGTAGTGCTGTTTATAAGCACAAATTGGGCAACAAATAGTATATTTCATTTCCTTAAAAATATTAGTGAGTTCTTTAACACGACTAATAAAATATTCATGTTGCTGCTCACATCCTTCGCATCGACAAGAAGAGCATTTGATGTTAGATAAGGAAGCAACACTAGCAAAAGATTGAGCTGTTGCCACAAATAAAGCTCCTTGTGACATTTTATCTACAAGGTAAATAAAATAATAAGGGTAGCAATTTATACTTATGTTGACACAGATGAACATTCTGTTGCCACAACTGTACCTTATGTTGACACAGATGAATCTTCTGTTACTACAGATGATCATTCTGTTGCTATAACACATAGGTGACATGTTCCAACATATGACAACTATGGTGGAATATGTACCAACATATCACTAATATGTTGCAACATACGACACAAGATGAACAAAATGTTGGACAACTGAACAAAACTAAATTTCTATAATCATATGAACAAAATGGTCACAAAAAGAAGAACAAAAGCAACAAAAATGACTCTTCACTGAACAACAACAAAAATGACTCTTCACATATACATTTCCTAAAAATTAGGGTTTTTTTTGGGTTTGTCGATTTTATTTCAAAAACAAAAATAATAGATACCATTACACCATTATTCAATTTTCACATCTATAGAACAATTTCTTGTTCATTAACCCAAGAAAAGAATGTAGTATCAAGAGTGTGTTGTTTGAAATTGTAAAATCTTTCAAAAAAAAATAACTTACCTGTTTTAAGTCGAACACGACCTTCACTTCTGAAAGAGAGAGAGAATGTGACGGCCGGAGATGAGGAGGAAGATAATCGGGGAGAATGATTGAATTTTCTAAGAAAGAAGAAGAAGAGAAGAACGTTGGAGAGAAGAAGAAGAAGTAGAAAAAAAATTCTATTTTCCTTTACTATTTTTTAAAAATAGTTTGAATAGAATTTAGATGAAAAATGTAGTGGTTTTTTGTATTTTATAAAAGATTAGAAAGTTTTGAAAATATTAATTTGGTCCCAAATTAACTTAATTACCTTTTTAAGTGGATTTGACCATTTCTTGGTCAAAGTGTAACCAAAAACCAAACCAAGACTTAATTGACATCTTTCATTTAATCTTCTCTAGTTAGTTAAATATAACATTTTTTATTAATATTATTTAAATTTGATTGTATTATATTGATAATTTAATCGTTAGATAATAATGTAATGTTTTATATTGTGTAACAATCGATTTGGTGTTATCGTTACCTTATTTTATCTTTATCTATTATTTAATAATTCTAGTTTATTATTTATTCTATGTTTTTTTGTAATAACCTCTAGGTCATTTCTGTGTTTATGCCTCCTGTTGGTAGTTTAGAGCATTCATTTAGCGATCCCAAGTCATTTGGTTTTTATGCAAGTTTTAGCGTTTTAGAGCTTTTGAACCTTGAACAGTCATTTTTTTAATCAAAAGTTCAAGAAGATGACCTCAGAATTCAATTTTGACTATTCCATCAGCTCTAGAAGGGTTATTTTAGACTACTAGCATGGTCAGCACGACTCCCAGGGCTTTCAGTGCGATGCTATGCGATTAGACGTTTTAACATTCAAGTTAAAGCTTAAGTTTGACTTTAGTTAACATTCTGAGTAAACAAGCTCGAATGATAATTCTTTCAGCGCGGTTAGATCCAGAATGTTGAGTTTGGTTTAGAACTATCCTTTGTTTGGATCCTGAGGCTTCCAGGCTAATTCCTGGCCTCCTTATGGATTTTGGCGTAAAATGGAGTTTGGGGGTGAGACCTATTTTTTTTCCTAGATTACCTCTTACGGGAATTTCGACTACCCCATTGAGTCTGGAATATTGAATTTAGTAGGGTTGCATATCTTTTTTGTGTCCACAGGGTTCTGAAAAAATTTGGAACACCCTGTCGAAGATTTCAACTTGCCAAAAACCAGCTGATATGCATTAGCTGATGCAGGCCACTATTGGTCTTCGCGTTCTCGAGCCCTTGGTTGCGATAGCGGAGGTCAAGTGACCTCAGGGCTGCGTTCGCGTAGCCTTGGCCACGATCTCAAAGGTCGCATTTGCGGGGCCTCTTTCGAAATCACGTGGTTTTGGTTCCGCTTTGGTTGCATTCGCGGGGCCCTCACCACGTTTGCGGAGGCCCTCCGTGTTCGCGAAGAGAAGATTGGATTGGTCTTATTTGAATTCCTGTCGCGATGGCAACCTTGGTTCAACATTTGAAATTGAGTTTTCTCTCTTGATATAGCTCAGAATTGGCTGATTCGAAGTTCCACGCGTCCGTAATTATCGAGGCCTTGTTGTGGGGTGATCGGGAACTATTCATGAACCTCCGTTTGAGGTGAAATCCTGATTACAATGGCTGCCCCAAGCTTTTCTTTTGCTAAATTATGGCTTTTTGTTACATGTGTTGTTTTTGATGTTTTCAGGCCTCAGATTATTAATTCCAGCTTTGCCTGTTTTCAATTTGGGTGGTAAGGGTTATCCTGTCTAGGCGTTAGAATAGGTGCCCGCTCGGTCCAATGGGTTTGGGTTGCGACACTTGAATTTATCACCTAAAAATGTAAGTGAAGGGAAAAATGGGAAAAAATTCAAATATTTATCTTGAACTTTGAACAATTCACTTATTATGAATTATGAAAAAAGCCTCAAAAAATTATTTATATGAAATAGGGAGTATTTAGTATTTTAGTCCAACAATAAAAAACTACATTTGTTATGACCCTTCAGGTCATTTTTATGTAAATGTCTTCCTTTTGTCGTTCAGAGCGTTCCTATAGCGATCCCAAGTCATATATGACTTGCTGGGACTGATAGCTTTGTCACCTGATCGTTCTTTTTGTTTTTATGCAAGTTTACATGTTTTGATGCTTGAATGGTTGATTTTGGTCAAAAGTTCAGGAAGACAGACTCAAAATGCAATTCTGACAATTCCATCAGCTCCGGAAGGGTTATTTTGGGCTAGTGGCATGGTTGTCCTTGATCCCGAGGCTTTCGGTATGGGTTTCTGCCATTAGGCGTTTTAGCTTTAAAGCTTTAGTCAAAGTTTGACTTTGGTCAAAATTCTCAGTAAACATGCCCGATTGAGAATTCCATCAGTGCAATTAGATCTGGAATGTCGAGTTTGGTCTCAAACGACCCTCTGTACGGATCTCGAGTCTCCTGGACTAATTCCGAGCCCCCTTGTGGATTTTGGCTAGTAATGGAGCTTGGATGTGGGACCCACTTTTTGTTGAAACGACTTCGGATGGAAGTTTCGACTACTTCGTTGAGTTCGGTATATCAAATTTGGTGGTGTAGCATATATCATTTGCATGCATTAGGTTCCAAACGAAATCTCGAGCACCCCGTCGAGGAATTTGAATCATGGCCAAACCAGTTGATCCACATCAGCTGGTACAATCTAATTAACACTTCACATTCACGGGCCCTTGGCCACGAATGCGAAGGTGAGGTTTCCTTGGTCATCGCGATCGTGTGGCCTCTGGCCGTCATTGCAATGAAGAGCTGACCCTTGTTGAACATCCTTGGTCATCGTAATAACGAGATCTGACCTCTACAATCGCAGGGGTCACCTTTGTAATGGGCCGTCATCGCAGCCCCTTTCCCCGCGATCATGATTAGTTTTTTGGTCTGGGCTTTTAAATTAAGACCAGACCCCGATCAACACTATTTCCAAAAATTCATTTGGCGATTGTGGGAGCTCTAGAAGTCCGTTTGAGGTGATTCGAAGCTCACTATGTTTGAAATCTTTGGATGTACGTGGGTGATCAATCGAGGAGTGTAGGGGAGGCTTCGTCTGAGGTAAATTCCGCTGTTTAGGGGCTGCATTACCTCTTTTTGTGATCTTTAAATTGGTGAATTATGCATGTTGATTGTTTGAGCTGTTCCAAGACCCGAGTTGTATTTTATTTTGGGAAACAAGTTCGGGGAGGCATTATGATCTTTTGAAGGAGTCTATTTCGGAATTTTAGGCACGGGTCCCACATCTCCCATTTTGACTCTAATTTGTTACATTTCCGTTTTATGCGAATTTAGTGTCTAAACGACCGTATTAATATTGTGATTCTATAATTGATAGCGTGGCAATGTTTGAAGGTTGTTTGGAAGGAAAAATCTCCAGAAAAGTAATTTGGAGTACACACATTCGGCCTAAAGGTAGGCTACGACTTCCCATTCCTTATATTGAGCTTGATTATGTGAAGTCATGTTGAATTGTGTGAATTTAGTCCAGGTATCTAGTTGAGCATGATTAAGCTACTTAGAATCCATGTTTTAGGCTTTTATCAAGCTTTTCGAGATTAGAAGCATGTCAATTGCTAAATGTGGTCGTCCTTACCTGGTGGTATGCCTTGGTGATTGTCTTTGTTGATTGACTTGGGCATGTTTGGCCTTAGTCTAGGCTTAGACTAGTGCTTGCCACAAACTCACAATATTTTAAGCCGTTTGGCCTTAGTTTTGCTCCGACGTCGTTTCAAACGGACTAACTCCCTGTAGACTGGTGTAGCAGACTTGGGTCTGATAAAATGAACCTTAGATTAAGCGTTGACTCAGACTTGATGGCCTTCTATCCATTCTCCATCTTTCTATGCCCCGTGATTCCAATTGAGATATTGGGCTTCACTTGGCGGTTTGGGATTGGAATTGGTTCGAGCTTGGAGTATTGTGCTGATTATCACAGAGTGGACATCGTTCCATGGTGGTTTCTGTGATGACGATTTGATATGTGATCCTTCGGCAGCTATTATTGTCATAGATTGTTTGGTCTGGAATTAGGGCTCATTATCCTATACAGAGTTGATATCTATCGGCTTTCTCTTGTTTTACTTTGAGGCCTATTCATAGTTAGAGGTCCGGGCTATGTCCTCTATAGTTCTTTTGGGAGATCTATTCGAGGTCCGGGCTACACACCCTCTGGCTCTGGACTAACAGTGACTTGTTCTTATTAGTTTTAGCTCTTATGTGTACCCATTGATCTTATGAGGGTCCATTCGGGTTTTTACTTAAACTTGCGCACGAGTGTACCTTCTGGGTTTATGGGGGTCAGTTAGGTTTAGTTAGCTTTACTTTTTTTGTTCTTAGAACACTCATGTACACCTCATTTAAATTCCTCTCTTTTGACCTCTGTTTGTGTTTTATTCTAGCATTTCATATTGCTTTTACTTCTCTTGCTCAGTCAACCTTTGATGCCTACTGAGTACCTATTGTTTTGGTACTCATGCTACACTCTGCATCTATTTCATGATGCAGGTTCGAGCACCAGCTACTAGCGTTGATATTCGAGCTTGTTGCAGCTGCAGTTAAGAGGCGAGGGTGAGTAGGCGTCCTTGAATTACCTATTTTTATCAATATATTGTTGGCGTGTCTTTTGGTATTTTGATACAAGCGATGTATTTTTGGTCCACTTTTGGACCTTTACTGCTCTGACTTTCAGGTTCTTGGAGGGATCTTTTATTGTATATATGTTTTGGTTTCCTTTCGCCTGTTCATATACATCTGTTGTTAAATTATCAGGTCTAGACAACATCCATAAAGCAATCAAGTACACCATATTTAAAGCACACAACCAAGTATAAAATTGCCATTTTGCCCTTGTCTGGAAGAAGGCATGTCGTCCATGACCTGCTTCCTAATCTCTTATTACTAGTAGAAAAAAACAAATTATTCCTTAAAGTAAAACAAAGTTTATGAGGTATAATTATTATAACTTGGCCCATTTTTTGGTCCACACAATTATAGGTACTGGTGTCAAATATGGCCTGAAAATTGGTGGTCCACCCAATTCGCCCAAAATCACGAGCACAAGATAATTTCATATTGGGTTGACCCTCTTAATCTAACCTAACATAACTCATTTTTAAAGTAATCTCTAAATTTTTTTCAAAGTGTAGCACATTTTAAAGATTTACTTTAATTTGGGCTTAATGCTAACAAATCACTTTGATTTTTAATATGGATTGCGGTCTAGTTTCGAGGTTTTGGTCTCAACTGAAGGTTATGTCTCAGGTTTTGAATCTCAAGGATTGAGTCTCGTGTAAAGGTCAGAGTTATATCTCAAATCGTTCTCAGGGATAAGTACTCGAGTTCCTAGTTGAATCTCAAGTTAGTGTCGAAGGGTCTCGAGGCTTCTATAGACCCTCTTAGCCACAATAGAATCACCAACATGAGTAGAGATAAAAAAAGATTTAACAACATATCCGGAAGAACATCAAACCTCATAGCCACATATGGGGTCACAAAAGACAAGGTAGGACCGAGATCAAGTAAAGCATAAACATCACGTTGAAATACTTTCAACATACCGGTAACCACATCGGGAGAACCCTCTTGTTCACCACGAGTCTGAAGTGCATAGAATTGTTTTTTCTTGGGAGCATTGGGACCCGAACCACTAGGAGGAGATTGCTTTCCCTCTCTTCCTTTAGCCGTAAGCATCGGGTAATCCCTCATATTATGACCACTCTTACCACAACTGAAGCAACCATCCGTGCCGGCTAGGCACTTACCCTCTTGCTTCTTTCCACACTTAGTACAAGTAGACATAGGCAATGAAGATCCACTACCATTCCATCCTTCATGCTTAGGGTTAGACACCCTATATTTGTTGAACTTAGGAGGAGCATTCGAGGAACTTTGATCGGAAAACTTTTGTCGAAACCTAGGACGACCATGTCTATCAGACCTTGCATGAGAGAAATTACCATCACCGGTTTTAGCCCTTTTTGTCTCCCTAGGCTTTTCCTTAAGTTTTTCCTCTTAGATTTGTTGAGCATGAACCATGAGACGAAATATGTCCATGTCATTAATGAGCATGACGGTACGACATTCTTTAACCACCATTTTGGATACACCCGAAACGAGCTTACTTATCCTTGCCCTTGAATCGGCAGCCATTGTTGGAGCATATTTAGATAATTGTGTGAACTTCAAAGCATATTCCCTCACACTCATACTTCCTTGACGAAGGTTTATAAACTCAAGCACCTTGTCTTCCCTCATCTTAAGGGAAAAAAACCTATCAAGAAAAACGACCTTAAACTTCTCCCAATCAATAGGATCCGCATCTTCCGGTCTCCCTTCTTTCCATTGGTTGTACCATATTTGAGTCACACCCTTAACTTGATAAGTGGGCAACTCCACCTTTTCCACCGGCGTCACTCCCATGATCGTCAACACCTTGTAGACCTCATCAATGAACTGTTGAGGATCTTCCTCACCCTTAGAACTATGAAACTCCAGAGGATTCATCCTAGCGAAGTCCCTCACTCTAGATGCCGTTGTACCCACATTTGGGTTCACGGGAACCGCAACCTCCCTATTGGCTTGGGCCATCATGGCTTGAGACAACAATTGAAAAGTAGCACTAAACTCTGCATTAGTCACTTGCTCGGCCAACGGATCGATCGAAACTTGAGGAGCTTGGGAAGGAGCTTCTTGTTCCGCATTCTTCATCACATTCTTTTTAGCATAAGCTCTTCAAGTAGCCATATCCTGTAGAGCATTGGATAAGGATTAAGAGAGAGAGAGACCTTATAGAGTTAAACTCTATCGCATGACTTTAGAGTAATGAAAACAGTGGAGTTTCCTAATCATCTTGTAGCCTTTCATTAATAAATGTGGTGCGCTTCACACTCATAAACAAGACTCTACTCGACGTGGCTTATGAGACATCCTGAGACCATTTTAAACCTTGTGCTCTGATTACCAAGTTTGTCATGACCCAGGGGTACTCCCTAGATGTAACATGGCGTATAGGACCCGGATAGACCCCATATAAGCCACTTAGAATTCATAACATAAGAAATAGAAACAAAGAAGAAAAACAACATTTCAAGGCCAATAGTTTTATAAAAGTAAAGCAGAAGTCTAAAACACTTGTCTCAATAGCCATCTAATACACTAGAATGAAATTGGGCCTAGCCCATACATCATGTCCAAAACATGAATATGAGAAAGAAACTAAGAACAATTAAAGTCCGTACTCGAAGCATGAGGACTCACCAAAGGTCGGGAACCTCACAATAAACCACTAGCCATGAAACTGAGAAACTTGACTGTCGGACCCTACATTTGGGGAAATGTAGGCAAGAGTATGCGTTAGTACAAAATAATGTATCAAGTATGATAGCTTTGCATAAAACATTTAAATCATGCTATAAGAGGCCATTTCATGACATGTAATTAACCAGGCTAAAACATGATATAATAGGGTTAGGAAACATAAGTCATAAAACATGGTCAATGCAAGCTAACATTACTTAAAACCTTTGAACACATATGAGATACTTCTTGAAGTAACCTTAGTTCATTATTATTGTGGGAATTAGCCTTAACTGACATAGAGACCATGTGAGCTATAACATGATTCCCCGGTGTCTCCCACACCAAAAAGGGTTGTCCTACTTACCAAGGTAAGGACCATGAACTTCTAGCTTAGGTGGATCCACTAGCTAATGTCTATCTAGATAATCATCCTATGGGGAACATAAGTAAGGGATAAGGAGATTGCTTCTAGAAACCCGACCTCTACTAACGGGAGAGCTTCCATCTCAATATCCTCTCGGTGCTAAGCATAAATCCCACAGAGTAGTCATTTCTTACTTGTTCTTATTATCTATGGTAGGGCACGTCATCTTGCCAATCCAAGCTAAGTCATTATCCATGGAAAGGTATTGTTCAATAATCAATCCAAGCTAGATTTCATTAGGATAGCTCTTAATATTTGATTCAATTAGGTGAGAAGACCTTTCAACCTTAGAATCCTTATTATGTGAGAAAATATTTCACATCATGCTTTCATGTGTATATGTGAAAAATCCTTTCAACAACACAACAACAACATCATCATTGATACTTTACTCTCAAAGCATCCTTAAAACATTTGCATAGATTTCCTTAGAACATGAATAATTCCATAATATACCTTTCAAGGTTCAAAACCCACTTTCAATCATCAACATTTAGAAAACATGGGTTAAATATGGATTTCATCATAAATTCATGTAATTCTATCACTACATTGATTTCATAAAACTCTGCCTTTATAATCAAAATCCCACATCATATGATCATAACTTGAAAACATGGAGATTACAAGGGTTCATGGAGAAATCATCATAAATCATAGTATTTCATCAATTCATACATAAGAGATCATAATTCAATCATTTAAATCAATAATCAAGAGAACCCATGACAATTAAAGAAAACCCTAACTCAATTAGGGATTTATAACTTTGAAAATAGGAGAATTTGGAAACTCCATGAATGGAAGGAATCCATAGATGAAAACCATCATACCTTGAAGCCAATTGCTTTTCTGCATTGGAGGAATTGAGACTTGACTTGAAATCCTAGGTTGAATTCTTCTTCTGCAAGCTTTCTATAGAGAGAATTATCTGAGAGTTCTTCTTTTTGGTGAATTTGAAGAGAATGAAGTGAATGAACTAATTTGGGGGTTGGAGTCACTTATATAGGGGTTTTAGTGAAGGGTAAAACGGCGTAGTATAGGGATAAAATAATTAGGAAAAGATCCAACTTTCCCTAAAACTTAACTGCCAGCCACGACCTACGGACCCCTACCGACGGTCCGTCCTGCACGACCGTCGTTCATGGTCAGGAAGTTAGTTCTGGGGGTCCCGACCTACGAAACCTCGACCATGGGCCGTGGTCTGACCGAAGGTCCGTTGGTCAGGCTGTGGTTCTGGACCCTTGGGATTGAGTTGGGGTGGCCAACCACGGACCTCACCTACGGTCCGTGGTCCCATCCACGGGCCGTGGTTGGCCGCCTTCAGTTGGCACTTGCAACTCCTAAAAATTGCTATCTTACCCTCTTTTGGATCTGGGGTGTTACATTTATGGTTCTTACGATTGTGTTCGTTCCAGCCATGAACACCTCTTGGTTTCATGAGTGTATAGAGAATGAGGTTTTACAATCATTATCTTTGAAGCAGCTTACACTTCACACTCACATAATTTAATATTCTAAACATATCTCTGCAAATGGAGATTCATCTTCTCCACCTCTATCACTTCGAATTATTTTTATCTTTTTATTCAATTAATTCTCTACTTCGTTCTTATCGTTAATAAAAGTTATAAAATACTTTTTCCCACCACGATATGGTATTGACTGTATATCACATATATTTGTGTGAATTTTCTTATGACAAGGAAAACCCACAGTCGTTACCCTTCGGGTGCACACAAGTGTAACACCTCGGATTTTGGAAAGGAAGAAAAATGCAGATTTTTAGCTGGTGTTTGTATCTACGGGTCCCACCTACGGACCGTAGGTGATCCTACGGGACATAGATGGAAACTGTAGGTGGTGGGGAAAATAATTTTTAAAGGTCAAGTTCCAGTACCATTTTTACGGTTCACCAGGACTGTTCGTCATCTTATATACGAGTTCGCCATCCTAGGGTTCCACATTCAAGTCTCCAAATCCTCTATTTTCTTGGGCTTTTGTATCAAGGTATGTGTGCCTTGACCCATGGAGTCCTTTCCTCCATGGGGTTCCTAAAGATTTCAAGTTTCCAATTCAATTTTCCAATTGTCAAATTAGGATTTCAATTCAAGGAATGTGGGTTTCCTTCAATTATGATTTATTATGATCAATTAATTCTCGTAATACATTATTTGATATTAATCTATGATATTTAGTTGAAATTGTACTTTCCCATGCATCAATTATTCTTTTCAACCATGATCTTATGATAAACCCATGAACTTTGAAATTATGGAGAATATGCATGTTTTCATGAAATCATTCATTTAAGGTTGATTTGAGAGTCAAGCATCGATATTGTTGATGTGAAAGGTTATTCTAACATGAAGGATTCATAGGGTTGAAAGGTTTCCTCAACTAAAGATTGAATCACATTTTAGGAGTTATTCTAAATGAACTCTAGCTTGGATTGACTACTTGATTCTGCCTTTCCATGGATAATAAGATGAATATGATTAATGACTATTCCGTTAGATTTTATGCTTAGCACCGAGTGGACAAGTGGTGATTACCCATGTGCCACCATAGGTTTATTTTAGATAGACATTAGCTAGTGAATCCACTTTAGCTCAAGTTTATGTTTCTTACCTTGGCAAGTAAGGACATCTCTTTTTAGTGTGGGATAGACATCGGATTCCATGAGCTTTCCATGTTGTAGCTCACATAGTATATGTCGATTAATGGCAAACTTCCCACAATAATGAACTAAGGTTACTTTCTAAAAGTATCTCAAATGTGTTTTAATGATGTTTAGCTTGAATTGACCATGGTTACGACTTATGTTTTCTAACATGTTATTTTATGATTTAGCTTGGTCATTGCATGACATGTAAGGTTCCTTTTAGCATGATTTCATAACTCTTATACATTGCTATCATACTTAGTACATTCCATGTACTAATTCATACTTGTGCCTACATTGTTTCACTAATGTAGGGTACGACTCTCCTATTTCACACACTCGTGGCTAGTTGATCCTTTTGAGCTTTTGAAGATTGGTGAGTCCTCATGTTCCGAGGACCGAGACTCTTTTATTGCTTTATGTAATTTTCATTTAAGACTTGTATGAGATATATGGGTTACGTCCCAATAACTTTCCTTATGATGTACTTGATGGATTTGAGCCTTATGTCAAACTTCGGCTTTTGTCAAACACTTTATGATAAAAAAACTATCTTTTGAATTCTTTAAATTCTATTATCTTGTATGATGTATGCTAAGTAACTTGTATAGGGTCTCTTGGGGTCCTATACACCATGTTATGAATAGGGTGTACTTTGGGGTCGTGACAATAGGGTAAACCCCCGCTCCTATTCTATAATAGCTCGCAAACCACACAGGAGAGGTAACCCACACTAGGAAAGCCCGGTGCGACGAGCTCGACCCACAAGGCAAACCTTTTTCTTTCACTGACAATGAATTTCGAACTGGAGACCTCTAACATGGAAGTCCCAAGCCCAAACCACTGGGCCACCCTGAAGGATACGATATATCTATGTGAATTAAGTCTAAAGGATTTGAATTTCTATCAACAAACTTAGATTCAACACATATATCACATTTTTTATTTATTAACCTCGAACTTAGGCAATACTTCTAAGTTAATCAGTTTTTGCAAGGTTTTGTAGTTGGCATGTCCTAAATGAACATTCCATAAAGCCTTTGACTCCAATAAGCAAACAGAAGAAAAATTCTTATTAATATTTTCAACAACCATTACATTTATCTTGAAAAGGCCCTCAGTGAGGTAATCATTTCCTAAGTACATTTCATTCTTACTTATTATAACTTTGTCACTAATAAGGACACACTTAAACCCATTTTAATGAGTAGTCTAGCTGAAACTAAATTCTTCCAAATTCTAGGAACGTGTAGGAATTTGTTGAGAGTCAGCACCCTACCAAAAGTCATATTCAAAAGTACCTTCCCAGTTCCTTCAATCCTGGCAGTTGCAGTGTTCCCCATGAAAAGCTTTTCATAGAATTCAGCCGAAGTGTAGCTTGCAATGCTTCTTTTACAAAACAAACATGTCGAGTGGCACCAGTGTCAAGAAACCACTCCTTTAGGTTTCCAACAATGTTTCACTCTGATATCATAGCACAAAGTCATCCACATCCTCCATCTTTTCCACCATGTTTACATAACCCTTGTCCTTGTCCTTCTCCTTCTTAGGGGCACGACACTCAAGAGCCTTGTGGCCAGCTTGTCCAGAATTATAGCAGTTGCGTTTGAATTTTTTTTGGCCTGGACCTTCTTATGTGCAGTGGACTTCTTTCTTTTCTTGCCTTTTGTAGGAGTCTCTTCAAAAATATTAACTCCCAAAACTGTTGAATTCCCACGTGACTTCTTCTCGGCAATTTTGTTAAAATTTTTTAGCTTCATCTCTTTGCGCTTCTAATTTAGATAGTTTTGAAGTCTCTGTGAAGGAGGTACTTTTAAATCACCGCACACTTGAAATGCTTTATTAACCACTATACCCTCAACAATAAGGTCATGGAAAATAAGTTGAAGCTCTTGAACATGGGTTTCAACTGTTTTGTTGTCTATCATTTTATAGTATAGAAACTTGGCAACCACAAACTTTTTCAAGCATGAGTCTTCAGTATTATACTTTTTTTCTCAAGTGCATCCCAAACCTCTTTTGAAATAGTCGATGCATTGTAGATGTTGTATAAGTCATGCTCTAAAATACTTAGGATATAACCCTTGCATAGGAAGTTTGTTTGTTTGTTTCCATGCCTCAACAATCATGAATTACTCTCTTTCTGGCATATCAGCGATAGACACTGGAGTTTCTTCATTGGTAAACTTCTGCATGACAAGAGTGGCAATCCAGAAAAATACCCTTTGTTGCCATCCTTTGAAGTTCACTCCGGAGAATTTTCCCAGTTTCTTTGTCGGTGGCATAGTAGTTTGGCTTGGTGCAGCATCTGTCACAAAAGTAGTAGCACTTTTAATTAGCATTTTTCACTGTCAAAATTGAAAACATCTAAGCTTAATTTTTTTTTTCTATTAGCTAAGGAATTAAAGAGTTTGTAGGACTTTTTGGAATCGAATTCAGGCGAGTAGAAGTCTTGATATTTAACTTGGCGTGAAGGAGTCAGTTTTACTATGTCAAAATTTGAAGTGTCTTGCGAAATAGGCTATTTTGGGAGTGTTTTTTTAGGTTCTATCCCATGCAAGCCGCCGTTATAGTGGGATTAAAAAATTAAATGGGTCGAGCCACTATGCGGGATTTGTGGGTCCAATTGGGCCGCTTTAGCGGGGTTAGTAACAATAAATGTAGAAAAACTCTCCAAAATTGTCACGCCCCGAGGCTACCCCCTGGACGCGGACACAGGAACTAGGATCATGAGTGACCCTAAGCTAACCCTGCTGGCATAACATAAGCATACTAAAAAATTTCTGAATCAATAAACACTGTGCGGAAGCTAATCATAAGATAAATTTGAAATGACGGGGAATACCCATACTACATCTGAATATATAAATGCGGAGAGTTTAACAACAACTGAAAAGTCAAACCCAAATACTAAAGCTGATTCCAACTATGTCTGAAATAAATCCTCTAACTGACTAGAAGTGTTGGGACATGCCCCAGTTAAATCTAGCAAACCTGAAACTAAAACTAAAAGCAAAGGAAACATGTCTGTCGTCCTCAGATAATGAGGACTCACCACTAATACTGCTGAGCTGAAGATCGGGAATTGATCTATTCATGTTTTGGAAGCTGAGAACCTGAACCTATATCACGAGAAGATGTAGCACAGAGTATGCGTCAGTACTTAAAAGGTACTGAGCATGCAGGATAGAGTAAAGCTGAATAAAACATATAACTGAACAAAGTAACAAGAGCAATGATATAATCTGGACTGAATGTAAATACTGAGATATACTGAATACTGAGCTAACTGAATGAAATGACCAAGTACATGATATGCTGAGTCTGAATACTGAACTGTAACTGATAACCTGGTCAATGCACTAGAATCTGACTGTACTGTGGGAGCTATTAATAACCGACATAAAAGCACATGAGCTAAATGTGGAGTCCAATGTATACGCCCTATCGAGAGGACCCAATATACCCTGCCAGAGGTATAAAGGCATGACTGGCGTGATCACTAAAATAATGCCCACAAAGGGGACTTACAACCTACGGGGCCCATAGTTCTGGGACTATTCAGGTACGCTGAACCCTAGTCCAACTCGGTATGAAGTCTACTCCCATCTGATTATGTAAATAACACATTATGACTTAATTCTGTAAAACATGGATGGCTCGATGTTCTGACATACAAACTCTGAGAATGCAACAATTATATCTGATAATATGACATTCGTTAACTGAAGCATGTATATAATTGAAATAGCTGACCTAGCATGTGTAATTCATGAACTAAAGGAACTAGATAGCTAGGGTTCTAAATTTCATGCAAGAAACTGAGCAACAACATGATAATCTGATTTGGATCAATCTAACAGCTAAAACCCAACAATTTCTAACATTCAAGAAACCCTAGGTCTAGATAATATCAAAGGAAAGAAGATTCTGGCTGAATTCTAGGGACCTAATAGGTGAAAGAAACCCACTAGTGAAATCCCATATACCTGGTGATGAATTCCATGGAGAAATCTTTCGATTTCGGGGCTGGAACTGAAGAAACCTAGCTGCGTTCTTAGACTAGGGCTGGTCGACTCTTTCTCCTCTTTTTTCTCTGAGTTTGCTAAATTTTGGAGAATGAATTGACTAGGGTAAGTTCTAATTAAGTTACTAGGCTTAAACTGACAAAAACTACATAATTTAGGGGTTAAACGACGTATTTTAGGGGTCCCACGCATAAGGAAAAGACCAAAAGATCCCTGACTTAACTGCTGTTGAGGGCCACCATTGGAACTGACTGACGGTCCGTGCTGGTCAATCGTTGATGAGGTTCTGGGGCTCGGACATGAAGGTCACGATCCACGGACCTAGACCATGAACCGTGGTCTGACCTACGGTCCGTAGGTCCTGGCCGTGGGTCATGCCTTGGCTTAAATTTTCTGGAGTTCTGGGCTAGAAATATGGGGTCCGACCTACGCCCCTGGACCACGGACCGTGGTCTGACCTACAGTCCGTAGGTTCTGGCCTAGGTCTGGACTTAGAATAATTTTTCTGGGCTTTTCTGGGAAGGGATCCAGGTGGTGAACCACAGACGGACCGTGGGTCACCCTACGGTCCGTAGGTGGTGCCCGTAGGTGGCACCTTTAGCTTCTCAAATCTACAATTTGGTCTTTTTAGGATACGGGGTGTTACAAAAATCGTCCATAATCACCCAAAAACGTTTTGGAGAAGAGACTAGGACAAATTTCAATAGTTTTTCATCAGGAACCTTCGTAAAGGTCCAATCCCCTACTTTTGTTGTTCGATCTCGAAGGCCTTAGAGAAAGTAATTGTGGCCCTAGGAGAGGGTTTGGGTTCATTCTAAAGTGGGAAAAATCCAGATTTATGAGAATTTTAGGGTGTAAGACCTTGGGTTGTTTATAAACACATTGTTCTTGATTTATTTATTGTAATTCACTAATATAACCATGGAATTGGTAGTTTAGTTGAATTAATGGTAGGAAAACCCTTGTTTGGGTGGAATAGTCATGAGGTTGGCATAGGGTTTGGAATTCAAATATAATTCGAGAATATTTAGGCCTATTGTCATGTATTTTGTACTTGTGTTATTATTTTAAACCGAGAACAAGCTAAAACTTCACAAAGGGGTTAAAGGTTTGTGATCAAACTTCTGCAGTAACTGCTTAGCAACCAAGCAGGCTAGTTTTTTTAACTGAATAGTTATACTTATAGTTACCCATGTAATATCTTGTAGATTGTTGAGAGATTTCATGCATAAGCTTTCAGGTATGAAGTCTGGATGTTTGAATGTATGGTTAGTTATGGTTAGGCTGTTGGTGGACTTGATTAATTATTGTTAATATTATGATGTGACTGGGTGTTATCCTGGAAAATAATTGTGAGTGATCAAATTATGAGTAAAGATATTTAGAAAGTAATTCTTCAGGTAGGTGATGGTTGTTGTTGCTTATTTCCTGTTTATGCTACATGTGCTTGTTCACTGCGTCATTAGTAATGCATGTATTGATATTGAAATGAATGATGTGTGTGTGTGGGGGGGGGGGTATAAGATTGTTGAATAGTTTCATTCATATTTTTCAATGTCATATACATGGCTTTATATAAACATAAGAGATTGTAAAATAGAATCACCTAAATCCCATAAAATCTGGGATTATACAGAATCATATATTTTACATTAAGTGAAAGAATCAGAGATATGATATTCTAGATTACCACAATTATCCTAAGATCTTAGAGGATCATATCTTCATATGAAGAATATCTTCTCATCTTAGAGGATCATATCATCATAGTAAGAATATCTTCTTGGAAATATTCTATCAGCCAACACTCCCCCTCAAGCGGGTGAATAGATATTGTCACGCCCCGAGGCTACCACCTTGATGTAACACGAGACCTAGGATCACGAGTAACCCCAAGCTAACCCTGTGTCTGGCATATCATAAGCATACCGAAAGATAACTAAATAAACAAGAACTATGCAATAGCTAAAAAAGTGGTTATCTGATAAATGGTGAATACCCAACTAGTTTGAATGTATAAGCCATACTAAGAGTTTAATAACAACTGAAAGATCAAACTTAACTAGTCAAGCTAATACTACTACTATGTCTGGAAAGCCTCTAACTGAGTTGAGTTGCTGGGACAGGCCCCCCAGCTAACTCTAACAAAACTGAAAAAAATGAAATATAAAGACTGAAATGAAAGCATGTCTATTGTCCTCGAAGTATGAGGACTCACCACTAAAGCTGCTGAATGTGGATCGAGGATCGATCTAAGCACGGTTTGAATGCTGAGTACCTGAACCTATATCATAAAAGGATGTAGCGCAGAGTATGCGTCAGTACTTTGAAT
>JAJONR010010321.1:0-18087 GCA_029582245.1 Solanum etuberosum
ATCGAATCCCTGTGCTCTCTCAGCTCAGCCCTAATCGAGGCTAAAGCAGCAGCAATCGCCCGCTCGATCAACCCAGGCACAACGGCCTCTACCCGGGAAGCACGCACATCATCAGATTGAGCGAGATGGCCCATCTTGTATAACATGTCCTGGGTGATAGGGGGTTGGGAGGAAGCAGCAGCAATAGGAGGAGGGGGTACAATACTAGAACCTGAAGGTACAGAAGTAAAGGGACCAGAGGTACCTTTAGGCTCACTAGCCTGAGAGGGAAGTATTGCCTATGTCGGCAACATGTCAACATCAACTACCAGGGATGTGTCCACCGGTCAAGCTCTCCTCTGGTCAGCCTCATCCCTCATATACTCGGCTTCAATCCGTCGGAAGTTAGTAGAGGAAGTGGGAGTCACTTCCACATCCATCTTCTCAATCATCGGAACACGGGCCCGCCTACACAACTCAGTAATCAACACAGGAAAGGGAAGAGAAGTCTGACTCTGCTTGGCCCTCATGGCCATCTCCTGCTCCACGATCAGACCTAGGTTTAATTTCTCTCAATCCATGATGCAGCCCAAACACACAGCCTTCGGATGTTGGAAAATCGACTCATTCTGTGAAGGCATCAAGGTGCTGCTGATGAACCCGAACCAGTATCTAGAAGCCACGTTCAAATCCCTCTTCTCAATAGGTGCACCAGCCTCAATCCACCTCGGTGTCACATCAGAAATCAAGGGTGCTAACCAACCCTTAAAATCATCTAGGGTCTTCTTCTGGATTTTGTCAATGTAATAGTGCATAAAGTTCATCATACACCCGAGCGCCTCATTGATTTCTGTGCTGCTACATGGTCAACCGTTTTGAAGGAACTGGCCTTCTTCTTCCCCTTTGGCACCATCTCCCCATATGCTGAGTAAAACTCTCGGACCTAAGTAGGAATGTAAGGGCCTCGGGGCTTTGTGAATATCTCAAACTTATGGAACTTCAAGGTGCTGCACACTTCTGGGTACCGGTCTACCACACCGTTAGTAAACAAATGCTTCTCCTCAAGAATAATCCTCAAGCCCTTGGCCTTTAATTTTTTCAGTGACCGGGGTGGAGGAACCTGAGCTGGTGGGGGATCCTGCACTATTGCCTGAGCTGGAGGTGGAGGAGGCGTAGGAGGAACCGGGATCCGAGCTGGATCATTTATCACCTTGAAGCGTAGCTCCACTTTCCTAGCCTGTAGCTCTGCTCTCCTAGCCTGTAGCTCTGCTCTCCTAGCCTGTAGGAGTTCGTCATCTCCGGCTCAGATGCAGAGGCCGGAGAGCTATCACCCGAGTGGTCTTCACTAGCAGAGGTGGTTAGGTGAGTGGCATAGATGCCCTCGCTGTCAGAGCTCCCCTCTGCTGGTGTGTGTTGCACGGGACCCTTCCATTTACCTTTCTCCCCTGTTGGAGGAAGTTTAGCTAGTGTTTTTCGGGGGGTGCAGCCCCCTCAGTAATCACAATGCCTTGTGCCCACTTCCAGGGCGGTTGATTTCTTCCGGTAAATTTTGGTCTAGCCATTCCTGCAAAACACAATCACATACGTTAGATTCAATTAAACCAAAAGAAAAAAAAATCAAAATTACAAACTGCAGGAAAACTCGCCGAACCGTTCGGCGAGCCAAGTCAGGTTCGCCGAATGTTACAGAACAAAATTAGCCAAAAATCAAAACAAGTCGGCGATGTCCAAGGCCTTTCGGCGAATCGCCGACACAATTCAGCGAACTAGAGGTAGCTCGCCGAAAGTTACAGAATAATTTCAGAAAATTGGAGCGCAGAAGGGCATTCGGCGAGTCACCAAGTGAACTCAGCGAGCTCAGACATATCGCCAAATGTTACAGAACACAAAACACAAAAATAAAGTATAAAAAGGCGATCAAAGGGTCTTTAGGCGAACCACCGAACCACTCGGCGAGCTCGACCCAGCTCGACCCAGCTCGACCCAGCTCACCGAATAGTCCAACCTGCCAGATTTTTACCCCGACCTTCAATTTCTCACCGCAGCCCACGAAAACATAATTAAACCATTGTTTCATGCAATTGTGCCCAGACCCATACTACCCATGACCTCGGAGTACTCAGACTTCCCCCGATTTGGCCAAAATTGGTCAATTAACGTCTTTTGCCCTTAAGAATGACGTCAACCACTCTATCATTGGGAAAAATCCAACAATTGGCAAAATTTGGGGTTACTCAGACTTCACCCACACTAGACCCAGCAATAAAATCAACACAACCTAATATTCTGATCATTCAAAACACGGAGTTTCACAATATTAGGCAAACAATACAAAACGAAACACAATTCGATCAAGCACGACCACACACATTTACTCAATCAATCATACGCAACAAAAACAACTAAGCAATGATCACGCATTTGAAATTACCAAAATGTAAAGTGTGGGGTTCGGATAACCAACCTCAGAATCAGATGTTTGAAAAGCTAGGCTAGCAAAGTACCAAAGTTTTCCTTCCCGAGCAATCGATCCAACACACAAAGCAAGAAATACGAAAACTAAATTCTAAATTGTGATTGTGAAAGTGAAGAAGTCGAAAAGTATGAAATGGGGGAGAGCTTTGAATTTAAAAACGGTTTAGCCCCTTTGTTGACCCTTCGGAAATGCGTTGAATGGTACTTTGGCCGGCCGAGTTTTACAGAACCTCTAGCTAGCTAGAAGGTTTAAACGACGATCCAAGTCGGGCTCACTGACCTGTTCGGTGAGTCGCCGACTGGTCCTGGGCTCGCCTAACCACTCATTTTTCCAAAATTTCAATTTTTCAACCTGCACATTCAACACCCGTTATTCAAACAACAATAAGAAAAGCTTAAACACTTGGGTTGCCTCCCAAGAAGCGTCTTATTTAACGTCGTGGTACGACGAGGATACTCATTCAAGATTCATTCTTGGGATTGGCCATGGTGTCACTCGATAGTCCCCCTTTTGGCCTTGGATTCAAATGAGTCGAGATTTGACCCATTTGTGTTTCCAGCTGTTTAATGGACACCGAGTGAGAAGTAATCGTCTGTTTTAGATTTGAAACGTCCTTCTTCATTTCTTTAAGCACCTTGTCCGACCCTTCCACTTTATTGAGAATACGTGCAAGCATATCCTCAGTCCGGAAGTTTTTCGGGTTAGCCCTTTGCTCTTTAGGCTTTTGGCGCTCATGGAGAGGTACATATCTCTCTTTGCACCATCTCGTTCCTTCCAGTTAGTCCCACGGTCACGCCATTCCCTGTCACGGTCTCTCCAACCGTCATCACGCTCTCTATTCCAACTTTGATTCCCGCCCGGCCTTGGATAGTTTGGGCGGAAACCTCCTCCTTGATTTGCAAGAAAACTCACTTCCTCATTATATAAAGCCTCAAAGTGTGCATCATCGGAGTTCACCCCACTAACACCAACATCATTCACGGCCTTAGAACCACTACCCATGACGTGTTTTGACAAAAGATCCATTTGGGTTATCATTTTAGCCATGTTTTCATCCCGCTCTTGGTCTTTTTCTATTTGTTCTCTGGTCATCCTGAAATTCAAAGGAGACACCTGATCCTCCCGAGTGTACCAAGCTCAGTTTATCTTCGTCATCCCATCAAGGAGAGTTGACGCTATCTCAAAAGGCTGCTGCATAATTCCTCCTCGGATAAGTCAATCAGCCACACCTTTGTTCACCAAATCAAGACTCCGGTAGAAGTTCTGTAACAACACGTTGTTTGGAAGTCCGTGATTCGGACATTGAAGAAACAACTTCAGAAATCTCAGCCACGTTTCGTGGATTGACTCACCATGTAAACGTTTAAAACCTTGAATATTATCTCTCAATGCCATCATCCTCGAAGGAGGGAAAATCTTATATAGAATGCCTCGGTAAGTTCATCCCACGACGTAATCGAGTCCGCCGGTAGATCAGCTAACCATTTGGTTGCTTCTCCCATCAAAGAGAAAGGAAACAACCGGAGCCGGACTGACTCTTGTGAGATGTTTTTAATGAGAATGGACCACATACGTCCATAAAGTTTCAGATATGATCATGGGGATCCTCATGATCTAGCCCTCTGAATAGTCCTTTCATTTGCAAGAGTTGCAACATCGTGCTAGTCACGTGGAATACAACATTCCCCACAATCGGAGGCAACCAGATAGCACCTAAACCACCAACTTGAATGTCATTTACATCGTTCATGTTACCGATGTCATCTTGGTGGCCAAGTTGGCTACTGTTACTTCCGTTCACAATCATCTCATCACCTGTTCACAAACAGCCAACAACAAACACAAAACAAAGTAAGTTGATTCAACTACAACACAAAAAAATCACAATCCAAACTACAATAATAGAATACTAAACACCACTCCCCGGCAGCGCCACCATTTTTGATAAATGTTCAACTGCACTTCATCCAATACTAAGTGTAGGCGGTCGCAATCTGGTATAAACCCAACAAAGAGTTGGGGTCGATCCTACAGGGAGTGATACAGTAGAGAATTTAAATACGAAGTTATAAACGTGTTTTAATTGGTTGTAATAATAGAAATTATCGAAACCATTGAAGTAAATCAAATGGGTTGACAACTAGTGTCAAATGGGGGTAAGGTTTGTCAATTAACAGCTACTAAAAACTGGGGAGTAATCAAGTAGAAAAGGGATACTTAGGGATGTGATTGATTAATTACCAATTTCGCTATACGGGTGATTATTAATTACCAAAAGTCGCTGAATCTTAGTGGGTAGGCTAGGCTTTAGATGTAATATTCATCTCTCGATCAACTACCACGAATCAAGTGAGTTCTCTCGAACCTCAACAAGCAACATACTATGAACAGCCCAAAACCTCAATTTATCTACTCTCTCGAGCTAGATAGGTAGAATCGGATTAAGATTCACTCTCTCGAGCTGAACCCATAACAACCCAATCACTACAATCATCAATTGGTAATCTTAATTCTAAAACCTCTTTTTAAAGCAAGCATAGAATACTAGACTAGAACTGCATTTGCAACTACAACTCATAAGTTAAAACTCAATTACCAATTGAACCCACTTCAAAACAGCAATTAAGTTAGTAATTAAGAACACCCATAAGCTAATTTGCGCTAATAATCACATAATCACACACCCAAGAATGGAGGTTTTAGCCACACATCATAAAAAGTAAGAAAACAATACCAATTACGGTCTACATAAGTTGGGTATTAATCTCTGAACCTTTACAATGATTCAATTTAGCTTCAAATCCAAAATCCAACTCAAAAACTACAAGAAAACTCCTAAAAACTAAGAAAAGTAATGTCCAACACGAGAGCACAAAGTCTAACAATGGTCAGATATGGCAAATTGTGACAGACTTTTCTTTTCTCATTTTGAAAAACAATTTATATGTTTTCAGATTTTGGCCTCCAGGGTCACTCGGCGGAGTTAGTCGAGCATTGCCGACCCAGTCGGCTATGAGCCAATTGCTCCTCTCCATCACCGGTGTGCCTTAACTCTTCATCATTCAAACCCTGTAACTTTAGGCGATCAAATTCTCTATCGCCGATCCATTCGACGATTCGCCGAATGTCCAACTCCATCGCCAAGTTAGCTTCTCCCTAGGTATGGTAGTCTGGAACATTAGGCGAGCTGAAGTGCCACTCAGCGATTCGTCGAGTGTCTTTGGCGATTCTCAACTTTCACTATCTTCAACCTTTTTCATCTTTTTTGCTCATTTTTGCCCGGTAATGTCCTTGCCTTGCTCTTTTACCTTTCTATCTGCAAATTAGCATTAAAACATCACTTTAAAGCATAAAATAGGCATTGAGGACACTAATACTATGAATAACAAGCCCTAAATGAGTCGAAATCTCAGACTCATCAATGATCCCAAGGGGGAGATATTGTAACATCTCAAAAATTTCTAAGTTAAGACTCGAACCATTCTTCAATTGTGAACAAGATTGAACCGAGTGATTCAAAATTTTCTTAGGTGTTAAGGTCAATAAGTGTAACACCTCGGACTTAGAAAGAGCTAAAGAGAAATTTGTTCAAGTCACCCATCTATTTTTAGTTTTGTGTCAACTTCAATCAACCATATATTTTAGCACATAAAAAGTAAGGTGGCCCATAGCCTACCAAATTGAAGGTCTTTGAGTCCTCTTTCCAACGCCGCTAAGTTTACTCAATTTTGAGATCAGAGTAAAATGTTATGCCTATTTGAGTGAAACCTCTCTATTTAAGGCATTTCATCCATTTTAGAAAAGGGTATTTCGGTCTTTTCCTTTTTCCACTAGGCTTAGCACATTTTTTTTACCCAATTAAGGGTCTAATAAGATTCTAAACAACCTTTGTCATTCCTAAACACTTAGAAAAAAATAAGAGAAGAGTTCAAGAGGAGAAAGAGCTAGGTTTTGAGCTTTCGTCAAGATCCCGTCAATTTTCACCAAGAACATTGTTCTTTCCAGGTATGTAAGGCTTCTCATAGTGATGGACTTTTTCATCCTCACGCCACACATTTGAGATTATCCCTGAAATCATTGTGTCAAAGAGTTCTTGAGTAGTTTCTTGATTTTTATTCAATTCTTGAATAATGGAGGTCGTGAAATCTTTTGTATTGTGTATCATTGGTAAGAGTCATGTTTCGAGGAGATTTTTATGAGAAATTCTATGAATTTGTGTTAGGTTTGAGAATCAAGAAGAGTTTAGGAGGAATCATCCAATTCTAAATGAGTTAGGACCCTAAATTGAGAAGAAAAATTTGTTGGTTTTCTGGGTAGGGAACTGGGCCGGCACGCCACCCATAGCGCCAAGGTTAAACTTCAGTAGTTCAGGCCCTAGCGTGATGTGCCAGCAGTACGCCAAGGCCTGACTTCTGAAGTTCAGGCCCTGGGGCGACGCACCACTTCATACGTTAAGGTCGTCTGATCTTTTTTTCTTTCCGTGTTTCTTTTCTAACGTGTTCCTTTGAATTGTTACTATGTTCTCCTCTTTGTATTAGCTCCTAAAGGCTCCATTAATCCTTGATAGATCCTACATGTCCTAATTACATGTCTTAATTTACATTCCAAACTAAAGTGAGTTTAGGAGAACAGTTCAAGAGCTTTTATTGAGTTGATTTTGAGTTCTTAAGTTCCTAATCCTTTTTAAAGCCCTATTCCTAAAGTTTGAATTATTGTATGTTATGCATTGAGGTTCTTGAGTTGATTTGTTCATGTCTATATTTCAGCGTGAACCCTATGAATTGAGTTTTCTTGAGATGAGTAGTATCGTTGAGTTCTGAGTTCTTGAGTTTGAGTATTGAGTTTCCTATATTGTCATTGAAATCCTTGAGTTGATTCGTGCATGTCTATATTTCAGCACGAACTCTATTTTGAGTTATTAATCTTGAGAATCTTTTAAAGCCAAATTTTGTGTTTTAAACTGAGTTTTTGAGGAAATTTTAGAAACGTTATGAGTAAAGTTTAAGGGAACTAAGTATTCCCAAAGGTATCATTTTTACATTGAGAAAAGAGAAATTTTGATTTCTAAAAAGAGTTTATGAGTTCAAAGGTATTTCAGAGCAGTTACCTCTTTTAAGAGGATAGTTTGAGCAATTATCTCAAACCAGAGAAATAGTATGTTTTACACATTTGAGCATGAGTATATATTATTGGGAGTAGTATTGAGTACCGATATGAAGATGAGTTCAGAAAACTCAAAATCCTCATAAACCATGTATGCTAACATGGGTAAAGGATCATACTTTTTAGATGAGTCATTAGTACCTTCGGGTAGAGCTTAGTGGATCCACTAAGTTGAGGTAGTCTATACTCCGGAAAGATATAGGACAGTTCTGACAGCGTGGGTGAGACGTTGTATCATCACATAGCTCATAGTGATGGTTGTCGGTTAGAGAATCCCCCAAATAAGAGTAAAGAGTATTTTATTATATTTTTATACATCATTGAGTTTATATCTTCTGTTTTATAATGTTTTTGATATTGCATCCCTTGTTATTGCTTTTGTATTGAAGTTGAGTTGAGGTGAGTATTCTTCCAGTCTTGTCTGTGCAGTTACCTGTGTTTTTAGTTCTCCTTGCACGCTCGTACATTCAATGTACTGATGTCATTCGACCTGCATCTTATTTATGATGCAAATACAGGTGTTCAGGGTCATCAACAGGCGCTTCGTTGATACCATTTGCACTCCAAGTAGCTTTGGTGAGCCTCTTTGTATTCCGGGGGACTTCAATATTACTTTCCAGTTATTAGTTTTGAGGTGTCGTGTGTCTTGTCCCGACATTCTTCCTTAATAGTAGAGGCTTCATAGAAAGACAGAGTTGAGGTGTCTTTCAACTTGTACTTTCTTTTGAGTGTTTTACAAATTATAAGTGTTGTTGTTGATTATATTTTTCAGACTTTATGAGTTGAGTATCTGAGTTAATGGATTTCATTCTTTAAGCCTATTGTTTCTTGAGATGGTTTTTTGCTTGTAGTCATCCAGGATGAGGGTTCACTTGGGGACCAGAAATGGTTCTTGAGTGCCGACCACGTCCAAGGTGTAGGCTCGGGTCGTGACAATTCTCCATTGGGGCTGATAGTAGAGGAGCAAAGGGATACACAAAAGAGACCATTCAGATTTTACAACTGCTTAGGAAATCATCCAAATTTCAAGGAGGAGGTTCAGGCAGGCTGGCAAATAATAGGAGGTGGTATGAAAGGGATTTGGAGGAACTTGAAATTGGTAAGGAGAGAAATGTAGAAACTGAATACAAAGGATTTTATAGGTGTTGTTGATAAAGTGCAATGAATTAGGAGGGATCTTATAAACATGCAGACTAACATAAGGTAGTTCCAGTACATCAAAACATGGTAGAAAAGGAGAAGCTACTGAGAACGAAGTTTGCAAAATGGAGTTAGATAGAGGAGAGCATATACAAACAGAAGTCTAGAGTGTAATGACTCAAGATAGGGGATGCTAACACTGCTTATTTTTTGCTAGTATGAAGAGCAGGAAGTCACAGAATCAAATTAACATGCTAACAAAAGAGGATGGCACAATCATAAGAGAACTAAATGATATAAGACAAGAAGTTGTGGGATTTTATCAAAAGCTACTAGGGCAGAATACCAGGCACATGCCACTTACATAACTAGATGTATTCAAAGCTGGACCTATACTTACCAGGACACAACAACTAAAGCTTATTCAACCATTCATTGAAGCCGATGTCAAGGTAGCACTGGGAAGCATTGCGTACTCAGAGTCTCCAAGAGAGGATGATTTTAATGCTTACTTTTAAAAAAAAAAAGGTTCGCCAGACATAGGGGAGGAGGTAACTATAGTTATCCTAAAAAATTTCCAAACTAATGAAATGTATCACTCTGTGAACGATAATTCTGTGACTCTTATTCCTAAAACACAACACCCTACCTCAATTAAGGAGTATAGACTTATTTCTTGCTGCACTGCCATGTATAAAATCATTTCAAAATGCTTACACAGAAACTTCACACTATAATGGAGTATCTAGTTGATCCTAGCTAGGCTGCTTTTGTACCTGGTTGAATGTTAACTGATAATATGCTAATGAGTCATGAATTGATCAAGGGGTATGAAAGGAAAGGAGTTTCTCCAAGATTCATGTTTAAGATTGACATTCAAAAGGCATATGACTGCTTGAAATGGCACTTTCTAGAAGAGGTTTTAATCGGTATGCAGGTCCCACAAAAGTTTGTAATTTGGGTAATAAGTTGTGTAAGGATAGTATCATATTCAATCATGATAAATGTTTGTCTTAGTTCAGCTTTCCAAGAAAAGAAAGGGGTGAGACAAGGTGATCTCCTATCTCCCTATCTATTTGTTCTTGCTATGGATTATCTCACTAGGCTACTGAAGACTCTGAAATCCAAACCAGCATTCAAGTACCATCCTAGATGCCACAAACAACACATTATTCAGCTAAGCTTTGTTGTTGACCTCTTGTTGTTTAGCAGGGGAGATGTTGCTTCCACTACTCTATTGTATGAATGCTTCCAATAATTTTCAAAGGTGTCTGGACTGATAGCCAATCAGGCTAAGAGTTGTGTGTATTTTGGTAGGTGTCAGAGGAAATTCAACAGAGGATTTTGTAGCATACATGTTTTAGTAAAGGAGTTCTTCCTTTCAGATACCTTGGGGTGCCTCTGAGTTCAAAGAAATTATCAATAGGTCAGTGCCAACCTCTCATAGATAGAATGTTGGGCAGAATCATTACATAGACAGTCAAATACCTATCCTATGCAGGATGGCTTCAGTTAGTGAATAGTGTCTTATCAGCCATGCAAGTTTGGTCACAGATATTCCTATTGCCTAAGAAAATACTACAAAAATAGAAATGATGTGCAAAAGGTTTCTACGGAATGGTGAAATGCAAAGTAATGGGAAAGCACTCATAGCTTGAGAAACACTTAGTTGGCCAAAGGCTGCTGAAGAACTCAATATCACAGAAATCTATGTATGGAACAAAGCAACTATATTAAAACATCTGTGGAACCTCTGCAAGAAAAAAGATAACTTATGAATTGTATGTGTCCATACCTTTTATCTAAAGGGTAGGAAATCATGGGAGGTGGAAATCAAGCAAGTTTCATGGATTGTAAAGAAAATTCTCAAAGTTGGAGAATGGCTAGAAAAGAGGGGCTTGCAAGTAAATGAAATCACGGAGGAAGAAGAGTTCAGCATTAAGTGAATGTATAAGAAACTAAAGGGGGATTACAATAAGGTCTCATGGAGAAGTACTACATGGGTACTTGCACTATATGTGGCTATACATAGAAGGATATACACCAATGATAGACTGAGCAACTAGGGAATTATTGATGATGATGTTCATTGTGCAAGGCAGAAGCTTAACCACATCGCA
Source organism: Solanum etuberosum (assembly GCA_029582245.1). Classification (NCBI taxonomy): domain Eukaryota; kingdom Viridiplantae; phylum Streptophyta; class Magnoliopsida; order Solanales; family Solanaceae; genus Solanum; species Solanum etuberosum. Next base: position 10,879 of record JAJONR010010321.1, read on the forward strand.
CTTGTCTTTCACCTGTGTCTTCTCAAAGAAGATATGACAAAAGATGCTCAACTGGACACCAATGATAGACTGAGCAACTAGGGAATTATTGATGATGATGTTCATTATGCAAGGCAGAAGCTTAACCACATCGCACTTGTCTTTCACCTGTGTCTTCTCAAAGAAGATATGACAAAAGATGCTCAACTGGATACTCATCACAAGGGGTAGTGCAGGATGGAATGAGGAGTGGTAATGGGCCACAGGGCATGCTACTAGCAAATCTATTGTGGCAGATCCTTACAAGATGACACTGGCAGCAGCAATATATCATATATGGCAAGAGATGAACCTCAGAATTTTCCAACACAAAGAGAGGACCATAGTCATGATCAGCAGATTAGTTATACAAGATATTCATCATAGAGCTAGCATGATACCTAGACTAACAGGATATATTCAGTGTCTTAATTTTATCCCTAGAATAGTATACTAGTATGAGGATGATTGAGTAGTAGTAGGACTCTGAGATTGGAACATGTCCATATCCAGAGTTCCAACCTGTACAAAGTGACAAATCTGGTAATAAAGATTTACAGTTACCAAAAAAAGGTAAATATACCTTCTGTTTAAAAAATATCTTATTTATACATCTCTTGTTACTTAAATGACAAAAATGAAACAATCAATTTTAAAATTATTCTTCTGATTTCTTTATTAAAATTAACGCCACTTGAATTTAATTAGAACCCTCCCACACACCCTTTTAAGACTTATCAAATCCTTCTTACAAAGTCTAGTGATACATTTAATCTGTCTCACAAAGTATATGAATATATTTAATTATTCTTCAATATGAATATTATTTTTTTTCCTTCTTTACTAAAGGGCAAATAATTTGGTGATCTTTTTTCTCTCGTCTCGTCAAATTGATCATAAATTCTTACAAAACAAATAAAAAATATATATATATATATATATATATATGAAAATTCAGAGAATTAATTGCAATTTGTTACAAAGAATTATTAGAATAATAAAGAATATTGAGATTTTGAGATGACTCTTTCTAGTTTAAATCAATCTTTTGTGTTTTACTATTTGCCAAGCTTATATATGTTCATCATCAATGCAAATCTGTATAGAAATTTTTTATTTTTTTTTATTCAATAATACAAACTCTCATGTTAATCAAATAAAGGATAAAATTATGAAGAAAGGTAATGAGGTTGAAAAAAAACTTTCTCAATGACGAGAAAATCATGCATCCTATCATGTTGAACATTATTTTGATCATGCCAGACCTACTATATTCACTTATAACTATCATATGATAAAACATACCATTCAACCCATCATTATCTTTGTCATCAGTCCACACAAAACATCTAAATTTAAATTTATTACGATAGATATGTAAAATAACCTTTTATGTATTACAAAATTTCATGCAAGTGCATATCTTACAAGGACACCTAGTCAATCTATGAACATGGGGCAAAAAAGTCCTAACCAAAGTGTAAGGTTCATGAGATTCAAGAGACGCTTAGGACTAGCACCCGGGGTTGTGAGATAGGCTCCTTTGAGGCTAGGGTTCTCTTCTTTAAGGTTTAGTTATCTTTATTCAAAGGTACATGATGCCCCATCTTCGGAGTATTCGATGGAAGCTAAGAGCTTTTGAGAGCGAAAGGGGGAGTACATAAGAGTAGGGATGGCAATGGAGCGGGGCGGACTGGGTTTAAGACTATGCGGGGTAGAGTGGGTTTAAGGTTGTACGAGGCGGGTTGAAGTGGATTTTTAAAAAAATTAATGTGGGGCGCGTTGCGGGTATATATGATTTTATGTGGGTTCAAACTTAATTTCAACTTTTTACATGTTATAAGAGTGATAGATCATTATTCATTAAGATAATTTTGTTAAAGCTACTAAAATATTCAAGATAGTAAATGAAAATAATTCAATAAAAAATAATACAATTTCTTACATATTTCTCAATTGACCTCTAAAACAAATTTTTAAGCCACTATCCTATTAAATTAATACAACTTAATGAAAAATGAATTTATTTTTATGAATTTTATTTTTAATATCAAACTTAACTAGAAAAAAAATATTTTAAAAAAAATTATGTGGAGCTGGTTCATGCGGGGCGGGGTGGGCTGGTTGATAATTTAAAAAAGTTTTTATGCGGGGCAGGGTGGGGCGGATTAAAAAGATGCGGGTTAAGCTCAACCCGCTCCGCCTCTGCCCTGCACCGCCCCAACAGAAGAGGGGTTTGTTGGCTTGACGACAACATATGACCTCACCTCCTGGATACAAAAGAATTTGGTTGTGCAAGCTAGCCTACGTAGAATTCTTTAGCTCATAAAACAATCGACGGTCTCATCCGAGATTGAGGCTTGGGAGGCAACTTTTATCCTCAAGAGAGAATCATTTGTGGAGTCCTCCCCTCCATCATTAGAATCTCCTAATAGCACAATAACTTTGGGCACCCTTAAATATGTATCTGTCATTTTACCCACATGAGCAATGCGGAGATACGATTCACCTCTTTTCCCCTTTAGAGACTAGGATTCATCTTCTAGTGAGGACCTAACTCTGATACTAGGTAGATTAAGGATTTGTCCGGCTGAATCATGATCGACATCCTGACTAATAATGGCAAGAATAGTGATGATAGACGTAGGGGTCAAGAAGGATAAGACATCCATAAAACCTTTTGTATGGTGAAAAATACATAAGAGAGGCATAATAAAGAAGTTGCAACATGATTAAAAGTGGGATAGTGGCATTCCATGATTCTTATCTTTACACCATTGATTTCCAACTATCCAACTCCATGTTTGATCACCAACCATGGTAGAGTCTAAGATCTTACTGACCCTTTCTGAAATCTCTAAAAATAGGGATGTGTTGATCTGGATGCTAGGTGGCTGAAAAATACACTTATGAATAAAATAACAATAAGGCTTCATTTGTTTGCACTTAATGGAGGTTTGAATCTGAATGGTTCAGTCATTAGGCCATTAAGTGTGTTTGTTTTTTTCTACTTAAAAATCTCTTAATGGGTCTAAAAGGGCCTCAATGAATCAGATATCAGAGTATTATTCTCATTCAGACTCTTTTAAAGACACTTTTATTTCCAAAAAAAAATTGTGTTCCATATTTTTTTTCTTCAAAAAAAATAAAATTCAAGTCTCTCTCCTTCTCCAACTTTATTAGTTATCCAAATTATTTCCCTTAAACTTTTAATTTTTGTTCTTGCTGCTTGTTTATCAAGAATTGATAAAATTTATTGTAAATTTTTTATTTAATTAAAGTGGAAAACAACTTCATAACTACGTGTTGTTGAAATCGGATGATGATGCAGTTATTAATTTGCTTTAAATCATTTAAATGTAGCATGTTCATTATTTATTTTAGAAAAGAGTACATGGACACACACATTATAGAACATAGAGATGTTCACTTATTTATTTAAGATTAATTTGTATTGATTTTTTTTTTCAAAAGAAGATGACTACATATTTTTCTAACAAATTATTTTTATTATTATAATTTACATATGTAGTCCATGTAGTTCCATTTTATTTTTATCAAAATTAATATATTTATTTATAACTCAAATAACTCTATGTTTATCAAAGAATGACATTTTTTCTGATATTTTGTTAATGTAATATTTAATTACTATTTATTTGAATGGTAAGATTTATTGTATATATATATTTAAAAAATAGATGTTTAAAAACAAACAGTCTTAATCATTTAGTGTTTATATTCACAGACAAGATCTTAATGATTCAGATGTGCATTCAGATTTAGACGTCTTAATCTTAATAAAAACAAATAAGACTAAGAGACTAAGAAGAGGTTGGAAATTATGGAAGAAATTATGAGTATGAATACTTATGATATGTGTTCCATAGGTCGAGGAGAGGCAGGCTAAAGAAATCTTTTGTAGGTATGAAGACAAATCAATCATTTTAGCGTCGATCATAGGCATTGTCCATGTTCTTAAATTTAAAGTTCCTACCTCTACACACCATGTTCATCATTCCCCCTCAAAGGATTCTAGGAGTTTAAGAAAGTAGGAGATATGCTAGAGCTCAAAGACATGACGCAGTTCTCCAAACACCATGTCTGAGTTATCCCAAGCATAATTTAAAGGTTGGGTTCAAGGATACAATGACTTTGTCAATGGAAGGTTTGTGGAAACCCATAGTGAATAGGTAGGTATGAATGAAAGAATAACCAGGTTTGGGTGAGGTGATACCCTCGAGCCCCCTAGCAGCCGACAGTTAAAATTTACCCTTGGTCCAGTCATAATCCAGGCGAACCACGAGAATTTTAATTTCTGTTATAAGAGAGGAAAAATCACCAATGGTCATGTTTCTCGTCCCATAATGATTGCAGGATAGTATCTTGAAATCATCCTCAAAGCAGAAGTTTCTAGGGACAATGTTGTCAACACTGGATTTAGTAGAAGTATCATCCCCTCTTTTGTTCTTACCCTTCAGACGCTCCCAAAGAAGAGTTTTTAGCCAAGCTTGAGGATGATTAATATATGATGTAAACAAAAATTGAGATAGGGAAGGAATAAAGATTCATGGAACAAAGTAAAAACTAGCTCTAAGGGGAGTTGTAATGAGAGCGTAAAAGAAGATGAAAAAGTTGGGAACCCCCAAATTTATATATCATGATCTGAGTACACCCTAGTCGAGACACGGTACTTAGAACCACAAGTAATTTCAAGCAAACCCTTGGCATAGCATATCGAAGCATATTATATGAAAACTGAAGCGAAAGATGTAAACTAAAAGCATAACTTAATTAGATTTCAAGAACAAGTCTATTACAATTAAATACTAATGTTTGAAAGCCTCTAAACTGAATGAAATGATTTTCCAGGACAAGACCCCTACCTAGCTATAAAACTAGTCTGAAATAAGGATAAAAACAACTAATTGTGTCCCCGAATGAGGAAGACTCGCCAACTTTAACTATGAATGGCTACTCTCAGTCCACGAGCATGAGAATGCTCACTTGTATCTATATCACATGAAAAATATAGCGCAAAAGAGGTATGTTATTAATACGAAAAAGATACTAAGTATATAGGAACAAAACTAAATAGTTGAAATCATATCTACATCATAACTTGTGATAGGGACCATAATGAGTCTTTCAATTAATTGTAAATATCAACAGAGAAAGAATGCAGTGAAAGATCATAAATACATGTTTCTGAAAGAAAATGTATATCTGAGACCATATTTTTTGATATCATATATGAAAGGATGCATATCTGAAAATAATGTTATCTAAAATTATGCCATCCAAAATTATACCATTTGAAATCTTATAAAATAATTAAATCAAATTAAATATAGAAATGGAGTTAAATATTTTAGATGAGGGTTTCTCTTAACCGAGATACACCATATGAATTCATAATTCACCAACGAATGCCCTGGTTGAGAGGGTGCCTTATACCTTGTCAAGGTATATAACATTTCTGTCTAATGCAAATCCACTAATCTGAGCCTCTTAGGACTAAACAATCAATTGACAAAGTACTGAAACATAATTCTATGGTGGTACGTAGTTCTGAAACTTGGGCTATCTAGAACCTTCATTCGCTCGATGCTAAATAGTACTTTCAAAATATATTATCGATATATCTCATAAACATATCTATTAAGCTTATCTAGAAGTTTATCAAGATTTTTGCTCAAAATTAAATCTCTTTCTAAAACGTATCTTACTGTGAGACTATGCTCAAATCTATGAGACGAAACTCAAATCTTTCTCTCAAAAATCATATGTTGGAATATCTTTTGTAAAACATATCTTTCAAATGAGAAAGGTTTCTAGAACATGTATAAATTGTAGATTCTCAAAATAGGTTTCATAATACATAAAGGCTCAAAAATCATGCTTTGAAATACAAGCTTCAAGGATCGTAAACAAAATCATGCCAAGAACTAATAAGGATGACAATGGAAAATCTTGTTAAGCATAAAAATGAATTACAATAGTCAATAACCCATAATCATGAGTAAATAATTCAAGAAAATTTTACAATTAGATCATAAAAATAGTGAATCAGAAAGTGGGTTTATAAACCTTAACTATAGAATTGAATTCATGAAAACTGAAGAATTTTGGACATGAGGATGAAAGGAATTCCTCATGGAGTCCTACATACCTTGAATCACTCCAATTGAAACTCTAGCATTGAAGAGGAACCTCAAAAGTCCCTTCTTGAACCTTGAGATGAGTTCTTAATTTTACTAGATATGGGAGGAAGATTTGATGTTAGAGTCTTGTTAAGAATTTGTGATTAGAGATTGAGATTGTTTAGAAACACTTGAGATTAATGGGAAGAACATACCTTGGTGTTGGAGATGGAGGAAAGGAGAGAATTTGAGAGAAAATAAGCCCTAAGTCATTCAAGATAAATTTCCTAGTGATACCAACTTAACTTAATAAATAGAGTAACTCAACATCATGGCTACTGGAAAAATGGTCCTGCGCGGTGCACCCATGCTGCAGAGTGCATGGCCAATTTAATGTTCCTCCAGTAAATGCAAATAACTTTTTACTCAAAAATCGGATTGACAAGTGGTTGGATGAGTTGGAGAGAAGACTCAAAAACCTATTATTTGACAGGTCATGGGTTATCTAACCCTTTATTTGCTGAGAGATATGGTTGTTTAAATTTGACTTTTGCATGAACTCTTGCGAAAAACTTAGTCAGTAGAAAGACTTTGAACTCGACTTAGTGCTAGAGGTCCCTTATGACTCTAAAACACATTTGATACACTTTACACAGTTAAGAACTTATCTTAACATTTATGTTCAATTAAGAATCATCGGTTTTGGATATATACGCATATGAGAAATGGTTCAGATCTTTTCTTAGAAGTGTCGGGGCATTACATTATAGGAGAAGAGTTTTGGTGATGTCTATGGAGGTACGCAGTCACAACCCAAGCCTACACCCTGGACGTGGCCGACACTCGAGAACCATTGCTGGTCCCCAAGCGAACCCTCATCCTGGCTGACTACAAGCGAAAGACTAACTCAAGCATACAAAAGCTAAAAAACTGAATAAAAAGAATATATTCAACTCGCCATAAAATAGGCAACTTAAGTCTTTAAAACATTTAACAAAATAAATGAACAGACTTCTAAAACTCTACTGTCTATCTATGAAGCCTCTAA
>JAJONR010010322.1:0-18820 GCA_029582245.1 Solanum etuberosum
TTTATTTCAACTGTAAAGGTACGCAATTCCATGTCATCTGCGTATTTGAGCTTGCCGAAGAGTCATTCAAATGAGAAGTTCTCAATTATATTACCTTGTCTTTGCAATTAAACTGTTAAGACTGCACAACTGTTGGTTTAAGTATGGTGTTATTGGCTGTTTTTCCGGAATGATGCATTTCAGTATTACTCCATTGTTCATTTTATATGACCTTATTTGACTGGATGCAAAATTTAAGTACCAGTAGCAAACTAGTAGTCGAGAAAGAAAATGTTAAGAGTAATGAATGGAAGTGTTAAAAGTAATATAGTTAGATATTAGTATGCTAGAAAATAACTCTTGACGTTGAAGTCTAAAATTAAGTGAAATGAATCAAAATTCTTGAATATCATTGGGGAATGATGTTACACATTTTGGTAACTTCTAAAATGGGAAGAGTGTCATATAAATTGGACGTTGGAAATATTACCTTCTCTTTACAATTTCTTCCCAGGATGTTATTAAGTATTTTGCCCATATTGCTGGGTAGATGCTGGTGTCTTGTATCCTGGATTACTTCTCTTTGTCATCTCGACTATCTATTCATCTGTCTCAATGCGTGCTTCACTTTATGAGTATCATTGTCAGATTTTTTATTTGCATTTTGGATATAAAGAAACCACTCACAAAAAAACGATTGAAGTCGAATGCAGATGTATTGACAATTAGGGGTCTACGTTCTTGTTCTTGATTATTTCAGACATCCATTACACAGCTGATCTCACCATCTGAATTTCATTCTAAGGGAACTTGATGTTAGACTCTCTTGCCAGATTTTGGAGGATAAGCCTGACTTATCAAGATGGTCGCTGAAGTATAAAGCTTTCGGGCAGAACATTGAATATTCATGGCTTGCTCGGAATATGCAGGTAAAATGTTCCTTTAGTTAAGCACTTCCCCCATTATGTTTCTTTGATCCTAAACCTCAGCTACTCAGTTATTAAATCTGTTTTACAGCCTACGCCAAATCAGAAGATCCATTGGCGATCTTTGGAGGGACTTCCTAACAGGTGGTGTACATCCTAGTTTCTTTTTGGTTAATACTAAACAGAACATATAACTGTGCACTGTATCATTGTACTGTACGTCATAAAGAGTTTTTTTCTTCCACCAGACAAATAGGCCATAGATAATAAAACCATGTTGCTTTGGTACTGGTGTCAGAATATTTCAGGTCTAATATCTCCGTGAGACAGTTGGCAACAACAAAATAGCTTGAAATATAATGTTTTCTGATCAATTCTATGAACAAAAGATACATTTATTCTCAGTATATTGGAACAAGTCATCAGTTTTATGATGGATTCCTTATTCAAATTGCAGGGGAGCTGTGCGATTTTTCCCCAAAGGCCCATCATCCTGCATCATAGAAGTGAGAATTTTACTTGAAACATAACTTTGTCCTTTTCCTTTGCCATATCCTTTTGGTCTTTGACTGCTCAAAATTGATTAGTGCTTCTCCTCTTTTCAGCTAACATTTTCATATGAAGTGCCTCAACTGTTGGTTCCAGTGGCATCAGTAAGCACTCTTAACTCCTATATTAGAAACTGGAATTCACATTTGTTTTAAAAAGTATGCAATCATCTCAACCTTGCTTGGGCATAAAATCTTTTCAAACAATGAGATTGCAGATTTATTATGATAGCAGAGACTGTGATTTTCAAGCTTCACTTTATAATATATTTTTTTCACCTTTTCAAATATTATCTAGGCATTGAAACCATTTACTGAAAACCTGCTGACACAAGGGTTGGAACGCTTTGCAACATTTGCTAAGAGTTACTCAGCTGACACACCTAAATGATGTATAAACTAAATTCATGCCATTAACATCCATTGGTCCTATATCATGCAATAATCATCTAGCTGCAATCTATGGCTTGTCAGCTAGGAGCAAGCAGTCTTAATTCTTATCATGGTCTTACAGATCATCTAGCTTAAACTAAACTCATGCCAGTAAATCAGTAATGGCTCACTCTTCCTCACTTTTTATGTTAGGGGAGAGAGCGAAAAAAATTGTAAAATTATGGGGACGGACTTTTAAAGGTGCAAAAGATCAACTGTAACTTCTTAGATATTGTACAGAATATAAAACCATTAAGAAATTAACTGTATTTGAAGAGCCAGAGCAGTAGTTAGGCCATTTGAAGCTCACTCATATGCTGGGAGAGAACTCCAAGAGTCGCTATAACATCCATTGGTCCTATGACGTGCAATGATCATCTCGCTGCAATCTATGGCTAGGAGATAGCGGTTAAACTCACTTCACTAGCACCATAAATAAGGAGTAGACTTGTTGCGAACTAGTTATTATACAGAGCAAAAAGTACAAGTGTTCATTATGTACAACTAATAGAAGCCATAATAAACTAATAGTCAGTGTAGCTCCCAACTCAACAACGAATGGTATGTACATACATCCACTCCACCCAAATACAAAAGCAAGAAAAGAAGATCTTACTACCAAAACTATAGCTGCTCTTCATTCTGCCCAAATGAGACAGCTGCAAACAGTTTGCACCGCCATCAATGGCTCCCCTTGTTGTCTAACCAGCTCTGCAAGCTATACAAGGCTTCTGCAGAGAATCTGCAGCTCCTCAATCTCCTTTGACGCATTGGTGATAGCTCTTGAGTCTTGATGATCAGGGGGAGTAAAGCATACAACAATTACTGTGAGATTGTCAAATGTATTGAGCTGCAAGGTCTCCATGACAAGGTCCTTGGCACACTGTTCAGGATTCATTCCGTCTTAGCCCTCGACGCACGAGACTAACTGCTTATTGACTAGACAAGACATCCCAGATTCCATCACAAGCAATAATAAGGAATTCATCATCCTCTGTCAGAATTATCTTTGAAAGGAGTGTCAGATCCACTGAATTTTGGCAGGGGAGAGTTATATTGAGCAAAAGGCACATCCGCTAAATATACTCAATTTTGAAAAAACAAAATTCCCAAATGAAGGAAGGAGTTTACAGATGAATTTTTTTCGCATCCTCAAGTTAGTAAATTAGATAAAAGACATTCAACTGGTCAACGTCTTTTTTCACAAGTGAGAGGTGACTGAGCAATTATCTAGCATGATTTAGCAGGTGAACTACTTCTAATGACAACATTTCAATAATACGTTTCATCTCAAACTCTCAAGTGTTCACCAGTTTGTCAATCTAGACAGAAGCTTAAAATGTCTTAGCATGAACATTAACCAAACATCAAAAAGGAACTTAAAAGCTTACAAATTTAAGAGAACAACTCATTTTTCATGAAGTTTTCTGATTTGTTTACAACCATCAGCTCTAGTTGCCACTATCCAGGTGGTGTGACTTAATCATGGATAACTTTTCGGTTCGTGGAGATGGAACAAATTTGGATGTCCCTGCTTAGCTTGGTATGCTATGTCATTTGCTAAGGTAGGCTTATTAAGATCATTCATCCATATACTTAAAGTATCTTTGATTAAATTAATAGTTTTTTCTTAAGTTATAGATAATTTTAATGGATTAAAGTAGTATAATTACTAAGAAAACATAATTGGAATCTCATTTTCTCTTAGTTAACTTGCTTAAGACTTACTATTAACAGCTTATTTAGATTTGCTCTTCGAAGGAGAACAGTGAAGTAATGTAACTCATTATTCCCCCAATCCCTCACCCCCGACCAAAAGAGAAAAAAGAATCTGTCCTCCTCCTTGCCCCGCCTTCCAATCCCCTCTGTCACCCTCTTTATTCAAACAGCCACATGCCAAATAAATCAAGCTACCAAGTTACCACAACTCGCATTATACAAGAAGAAGAGTTGGTTTATTTAGTTGGGAGGACTCGACTAATTCTCAACTATTCAGACTAGCTTAGCAATTGCTATTAGTATAGTGAAAAAGCCAATTAAGCTCTGCATTTCCAGTCTACATTGGTCAATGGTCATTTTCCATCAGTAAACAATTTCAACATGGCTGATTACACACATGCACCTACAGATTCATTCAAAATATAAAAGTGGATGCATCTTCATTAACCACCAAGTGATACTTTACTCTGTTGGTGTAAATGGGATCCTCCAGAATTTTCATGTGGAATATTTTTGCCTGAGCATCATGATTACATTATTGGCTAAACTTAACAATAGCCGTTAACTATAAAACCATCAACCTTAAAATAAGAAACTTAACAGCTTAAAGGAATTTGTAATGGAAGGAGATAAGACACATGCCAGCTAAATCAAGCTACCATTTGAGAACAACACGCATCAGACAAGAAAGACAGTTAGTTTATTTAGTTGGGAGGGTTCAACTAGTTCTCAATCATTCAGTCCACCTCAGCAACTAAAGGCTATTATCAGTACTTTACGAAAGTCAATTAAGCTCTGTATTTCCAACTCTACATTGGTCGGTGCCTTTTTTCAACATACACTAAACGCTTCCGATGTGGCTGGCTAACCAGATGCACCGATTCATCGTAAATGTGAAAGTGGATGCATCTTCTCTCTCCACCAGGAGATATTTTACACTGTTTGTGTAAAGGGGATCCTCCAGAGTTCTGTATGCCTGAGTATCACCCTATCTATACGAAGCAATAGCCGTTAACTACAAAACCCTCAAGCATTTTCTTGAACCCGTTCATGTCAAGAAAATACAAGGTATATAAAGGGACCTTAAACCACGTCTTTTAAATGTTTGCCCAACATGACACCTACTTTGATAACCATAAAACTCTCAAGCTTAACAAAAAGCATTGCGAAAAATTTCCTTTTACATCCCCCCGCCCCCAGGCATCGTGCCTTGAAGCCCCCCGCCCCGCCTCACCCCGAGAAACCATGCCTCGAGTCCCCCCGCCCGCCCTGAGGCACCGTGCCTCAAGACCCCCCCCCCCACCCTGAGGAACCGTGCCTCGAGGCCCCCCGTCCCGCTCGAGGCCCACCACCTGCCCCACCCCGAGGCACTGTGCCTCGAGGCCCCCTACCCACCCAAAGGTATTGTACCTCGAGGCCCACCGACACGCCCCGAGGCACCGTGGCTTGAGGCCCCCCGCCCCGCCCCGCCCCACCCAAAGGTATTGTGCCTCGAGGCCCACCGACACTTCCCGAGGCACCGTGCCTTGAGGCCCCCCGACTGCCCCGCCCTGAGGCACCGTGCCTCCAGACCCTCCTCGCCCCGAGGAACCGTGCCTCTAGGGCCCCCCGACCCGCCCAGCCTCGAGGCCCCCCACCAAGAGGCACCGTGCCTCGAGGCCGCCTGCCCCGAGAAACCGCGCGTCGAGGCCCACCAACCCACCCCGAGGCATCGTGCCTTGAGGCCCCATGACGTCCCGCCCGGAGGGACCGTGCCTCGAGGTCCCCCTCCGCCCCGCCTTCAGGCACCGTGCCTCGAGGTCCCCCTCCTCCCCGCCTTCAGGCACCGTGCCTCAAGGGCCCCCACCCACCCGCCCTGAGGCACCATGCCTCGAGGCCCCCCGCCCGCCCGCCTTGAGGCATCGTTCCTCGAGGCCCCCCCGACCCGCACCGCCCCGAGGCACTGTGCCTCAAGGCCCCTTGACCCGCCCCTCCCTGAGGCATCGTGCCTCGTGGCTCCCCGACCCACTCCACGGCGAGGCACCGTGCCTCAGGCCCCCTGACCTGCCCCGCCCTGAGGCACCGTGCCTTGAGGTCCCCCGACTCACCCCACCTCGAGGCCCCCTGCCAGCCCTGCCCTGCCCTACCCCGCCCTGAGGCATTGTGCTTGGAGGCCCCCAGACCCACCCCTCCCCACCCCGAGGCATCATGCCTCCGGGTCCCCCGACCCTCCCCGCCGCGAGGCATCGTGCCTCGAGGCCCCCCTACTCGCCCTGCCCTGAGGCACCGTGCCTCGAGGCCCCCTTCCCTCCCCGCCCCAAGGCATCGTGCCACGAGGCCCCCCACCTGCCCTGCCTCGAGGCACCGTACCTCGAGGCCCCCCGACCCGCCCCGCCCGGAGGCACCGTGTCTCAAGACCCCCACGACCCGCCCCACCCCGAGGTACCGTGCCTCGAGGCCCCCATCCCCGAGGCATTTTGCCTCGAGGACCAAGGCACCGTGACTCGAGGTCCCCCAACCCGCCCCACCTCGAGGCATTATGCCTAGAGGCACTCGACCCTCCCCGCCCCGAGACACCGTGCCACCAGTCCCCCCACCTGCCCTGAGGCACCGTGCCTCGAGGCCTACTCAGCTGCCCTTCCTTGAGGCATCATGCCTCCAGTCCCCCTCCCGCCCCGCCCCGCCCCGAGGCATCGTGGCTCGAGGCCCTCCCTCCCACCCCGAGGCACTGTGCCTCGAGGCCCCCCACCTGCCCGCCTTGAGGCACCGTGCCTCGAGGCCCCCCGCCCCGCCCCGAGAACATTCAGAAGTTTCTCCAAGAATACAGTTACCACTGCATCCACAATTTCTTCTGCTTCAAATTTCTGAAATGCGGCCCAATAAAATTGGCTCGCCTGATAAAACCAAAGAAACAAATTATTGCTACGGGGCAAGTGTGCAGAGGGACTCAAGGATATACTGTTGATTTCGCATTGCCATTTTCATAAACAGCAAACAACCTCTCTACCCCACAAATGTGGTGATAACATCCGTCTACATCCTAACCTCCCCACACATCACTTGTGGATTACACTGGATATGTTGTAGTTGTAGTAAACATGAAAATTGTTTTGCAATTAATAGTTACCTCCAACAAAACGAAACATCAAAGTCTATCAAGGACTATGATATCTTCTTCACACACTTAAGCCTGTTTGGCTTACCTTGTAAGAATAATATAATCCCAAGATCGAACTAGTAATACAATGTATGGTTCAATTTTTTTTCCATATTAACAATATATAACCCGGATCTAGTACTGTTTTATATCGGATAGACTAAGAAGAAAAGATACATGTACTACTAGCAATACCTGAATATAAGAACCTAAAATGGTGCTAAAAATTACCCTTTAAAGTAAGCAGCCTTGTTTTAGTAATGAAGGAGACACAAATTTAATACAACTAATTCTTAGACTTGGAATCTAATCCCCAATCTTTTAGTAATTATGAGTCATCACATAACAACCCATATACTATAGTTCTGCATAACTAGCCCGTGAAGCAATCGAATCTTGATGGTTCCTTTTCTATACTAAAAACCCCTAAGAACTAAGTAATTTAGAGTCAAATTTTCCGTGATAAGTAAGTTAACAATAATAGAAGACCAGATTAATTGTTCATGAATAAAGGACTGCTAAGAAAATTGAACAGATGTGTGTAACACTTACTTGTGAAAGAGGAAGATGCTGCCACAGTTATCACCAAATGGGGTTTGAGAAATTCAAGTTTTCAAATTTGCAGTGTTAAAGAGGACTAAGAAAAGGAGGAAATTAACAGAGAAACTGAAAAATGAGTAAAGAAATTGAGTGAATTGGGTCGAGCTCGACCGCTCCACGTGGAAATACTTTGAATGGCCCGGTCCACTTGGACTTGAGCTTGCCAGGAAACAGCCTCAACCTCGAGTTGAATAAGAGCACCAAATCACCCATAACGGGTGGAAATTTGAATTCCTCTTAGTGTCGATTCAACGTTGAATTCGCGCGTCGGACGAGAAAAACGGAATCAGTCCGTTAGGGTTGGAGAAGAAGAAGACATGGTCTTTTGTATTTTTGCAATCTTAGCCTATCTTTTAAATGGTTAATTGCATTATACATCTAGCCAATTCAATTTAAAACATAGTCAAATGAGTTAATTAATGAATTTACCTAAGATTTAAATTACACGAATTTATTAACAAGTTTTTAATCTTAACAAAATAAAATAATTAATTTAATTATAAATTAAATAACTCAAAAATAAACTATTAGTTCAATTAACAAAATATTTAATTAACTCTTACCGTATTAATTCATACTACTTTTATTTTTATAATAAGTTAAAGGAAATTTGTCTCCAAACAAACATTCCTCTTTACTTGGATCGTCGATCTATGAACCTTTTTATTTAGAGTTATATTTTAAAATCGTATACTCGTATTAAATTTAAATTTACTATAGAGCAGTGTATTTTTAAAATTAAGGATTTAAAATACTCTCCATTTTAAAATACTTTTCCCAATTTTTTTTTTGAGAGTTAAACGATATAAATTTTGACCAACATTTAAAGATATATTTCCAATATATTGATATGAAAAAAATTTGTAATTTATAATAGTTTTTAGTTTTAAAATATTTACTATTTAATTTTAAAAGACGTAATTCCCTAATGTTATATTAAATTAATTTAGCTATAACTAGTTTTAGTGAATTAGAATGACTAGTGATCTCTTGGACTGTCAAGCCATTGTAATTCACTCATAAATACACCAAAGTGACAAATTGCTTTGACCGACCAAATCGTACCATTGACATCCGTAGATGTTTGATGTCCCGAGTACCTAAGCTTGCATTTATAGAAATACAGTGTCCTTAAAAATAGTTTAGCTAAAATTCCTAACAAAGCAATGAAAATTCAGTTTTATCTATAAACTCAACTGGTTAAATAGATACAAGTGAAAAATCAACTCTATCACTGAAATCCCTAAGGCTATTCCTAACACTTTGTAGAAGTCAATTGAACAAGCTTCTCTTATACAATAACTCGTTGATAGATATAAAATTATCTGGGTTGAATTATAACATCCATTGGTCCTATGGCGTGCAATAACTCTATCGCTGCAATCTTCACTAGCACCATAAATAAGGAGTAGACTTGTTGCAATCTAGTGATTATACGGAGCAAAAAGTACCGAGTGTTCATTATGTACAACTAATAGAATGAGTTACATAAACACGGCCATAAGCCAACTAACAGCCATAATAAACTAAAAGTCAGTGTAGCTCCCAACTCACCAACGAATGGCATGTACATACACATCCACCCAAATACAAAAGCAAGAAAAGAAGATCTTACTACCAAAACTATAGCTGCTCTTTATTCTGCCCAAATGAGGCAGCTGCAAACAGCTTGCACCGCCATCAATGGCTCCCTTTGTTGTCTAACCAGCTCTGCAAGCTATACAAGGCTTCTGCAGAGAAGCTGCAGCTCCTTAATCTCCTTTGACGCATTGGTGATAGCTCTTGATGATCAGGGGAAGTAAAGCATACAACAATTACTGTGAGATTGTCAAATGTATTGAGCCGCAAGGCCTCCATGACAAGGTCCTTGGCACACTGTTCAGGATCATCATGCCGTCTTAGCCCTCGACGCACTAGACTAACTGCTTGTTGACTGGACAAGACATCCCAGATTCCATCACAAGCAATAATAAGGAATTCATCATCCTCTGTCAGAACTATCTGTCGAAATTCTGGCTCTGCAATCAGAGGAGAGGCAGAGCCACGAGGCAGCTTCATGTCCCAGTCCCCCAAGGCCCTGGTCACTGATAGTATACCATTCAGATAGCCATCATCAATAAATCCACCTAACTCTTCAACACGCCTCCTCTCTGACGGATAATTTGGTCTATGGTCTTGAGACATGTCAATTGCCTCTCCGTTACGGCAAAGGACTGCTCGGCAGTCTCCTGCATTTGCCACCATTAATAGCCTAAAACACAACAGAGTATCATTTAGATAACAAGAATACAAATATATGCACAAAGCTAAGAAATCGTTCCATTGAACAACCAGGTCAACTCTAATGCTCACCCCCTCAGCAACTTCGTTGTAAAATCAATATTTATGGTACAAAACATGGTGAAACAAAGTTTAGCAAATTCATATACACGGACCATTTTCTCTCTCTCATATATCAAGCAGCATCCTTAGGTAAGGCGTAAGTAACTTATGACATGTACTTGGGTAGTTGGACAATTCATTACCATTAGCTGTGAAAGGAGTGTCAAAAGATGAAGTCAAGGACATAAAAGGCTCGGAAGAAGAGACAAACAGCAACATAGCTATGCGTGTGAGTACACCATAACCATTTTTCTACAGGACGGAGAAGTCGTTACTTGTAGGTGCATCACAATGAATCACGATCTTACCTTCCCAACACAAGAGCTGTCAGTGCAGTGGTTCCGGAAGAACTGCTAACATTGCAGTCATCGGCTAAAGCGAGGTCAGCCAGAAGAAACCCCTTCCTAAGAGAACTCTCAACCCCTTCTAGAAATGCATCATCAACTTCTGAAGTCTCGGGAAAATTGGTGTCTGAAAATAATAATCTGAGTACATTTTTTCTCACATGAGCTGCAGCTTCTGGTCCTCCATGACCATCAAATACCTATAAAACTAAATGTTAGACAAGCTTTGCCTTTGAAAATGCACAGGGACAAATAAGGCATATGCAAATAACTAGCAGTTACCCCATAGAAAGCACTGGGCTTCGGAAACTTCATGAGTGAGCCAAGATGTGCAGATAGATCATCTATCCTTATATGTTCATCTTCCATGAACCTACGCGGGCCAGTATCAGCAAAGCTACCTGAGCGAATGCTAGGAATGAATTGCAATATTGTTGACTCTGGGGATTTGACATCCTGAAAAAAAAGTCTGTCAGACTAATCTTACACACAACCAAGAAAAAGAAAAACTGATACTAACTAGAATTAATCATTTTGGCAGGGGAGAGTTATATTGAGCAAAAGGCACATCCGCTGAATATACTCAATTTTGAAAAAAACAAAATTCCCAAATGAAGGAAGGGGTTTGCAGATGAATTTTTTTCGCGTCCTCAAGTTAGTAAATTAGATAAAAGACATTCAACTGGTCAACGTCTTTTTTCACAAGTGAGAGGTGACTGAGCAATTATCTAGCATGATTTATCAGGTTAACTACTTCTAATGATAACATTTCAATAAAACGTTTCATCCCAAACATCTGAATTCAAACTCTTAAGTGTTCACCAGTTTGTCAATCTAGACAGAAGCTTAAAATGTCTTGGCATGAGCATTAACCAAACATCAAAAAGGAACTTAAAAGCTTACAAAATTTAAGAGAACACCTCATTTTTCTTGAGGTTCTCTGATTTGTTTACAACCATCAGCTCTAATTGCCACCCTCCAGGTGGTGTGACTTAATCATGGATAACTTTTCAGTTCGTGGAAATGGAACAAATTTGGATGTCCCTGCTTAGCTTGGTATGCTAAGTCATTTGCTAAGGTAGGCTTATTAAGATCATTCATATATATACTTTAAGTATCTTTGATTAAATTAATAGTTTTTCTTAAGTTATAGATAATTTTTATGGATTAAAGTAGTATAATTACTAAGAAAACATAATTGGAATCTCATTTTCCCTTAGTTAACTTGGTTACTTAAACACCTCATTTTTCATTAAGTTTTCTAATTTGTTTACAACCATCATCCCTAATTGCCACTATCCAGGTGGTCTGACTTAATCATGGATAACTTTTCAGTTCGTGGAAACGGAACAAATTTGGATGTCCCTGCTTAGCTTGGTATGCTATGTCATTTGCTAAGGTAGGCTTATTAAGATCATTCATCTATATACATAAAGTATCTTTGATTAAATTAATAGTTTTTTCTTAAGTTATAGATAATTTTAATGGATTAAAGTAGTATAATTACTAAGAAAACATAATTGGAATCTCATTTTCTCTTAGTTAACTTGCTTAAGACTTGCTATTAACAGCTTATTTACATCTGCTCTTTGAAGGAGAACAGTGAAGTAATGTAACTCATTATTCCCCCAGTTCCTCACCCCCGACCAAAAGAGAAAGAAGAATCTGTCCTCCTCCTTGTCCCGCCTTTCCAATCCCCTCTGTCATCCTCTTTATTCAAACATAGCCACACTCCAGATAAATCAAGCTACCAAGTTACCACAACTCGCATTAGACAAGAAGAAGAGTTGGTTTATTTAGTTGGGAGGACTCGACTAATTCTCAACTATTCATCAGACTACCTTAGCAAATGCTATTAGTATAGTGAAAAAGCCAATTAAGCTCAGCATTTCTAGTCTACATTGGTCAATGGTCATTTTCCATCAGTAAACAATTTTAACATGGCTGATTACACACATGCACCTACAGATTCATTCTAAATATAAAAGTGGATGCATCTTCATTAACCACCAAGAGATACTTTACTCTGTTGGTGTAAATGGGATCCTCCAGAATTTTCATGTGGAATATTTTTGCCTGAGCATCATGATTACCTTATTGGCTAAACTTAGCAATAGCCGTTAACTATAAAACCATCAACCTTAACATAAAAAACTTAACAGCTTAAAGGAATTTGTAGTGGAAGGAGATAAGACACATGCCAGCTAAATCAAGCTACCACTTGAGCACAACCCGCATCAGACAAGAAACACAGTTAGTTTATTTAGTTGGGAGGGTTCAACTAGTTCTCAATCCGCCTCAGCAACTAAAAGCTATGATCCCTTATCCGTACTTTCTGAAAGTCGATTAAGCTCTGTATTTCCAACTTTACATTGGTCGGTGTCTTTTTCCAACACACACTAAACACTTCCGATGTGGCTGGCTAACCATATGCAACTAGAGAGTCATTGTAAATGTGAAAGTGGATGCATCTTCTCTGACCACCAAGAGATAATTTACACTGTTTGTGTAAATGGGATCACACTTACATTACTATCTATACTTAGCAATAGCCGTTAACTATAAAACCCTAGAGCGTATCTCATTTTCTTGAACCCGTTTATGTCAAGAAAAATACGAGGTAAATAAAAGGACCTTAAACCGCTTCCTTTAAATGGATGCCCATCATGGCACCTACTCTGATAACAATAAAACTCTCAAGCTCAACAAAAAGCACTCGCAAAAAATTTCCTTTTTCATACTAGTTCTCTCTTCAGACACCTAAAACCTTTTCCGCGCATGTAATGATACTTGTCCAATACTTATGAACTCATACGGTTTATCATAATCGTCGAGACTCAAAATTCGATAACACCAATAGCTTCAAACAAACACATGTCATAAGCAAATACATTCAAGGGGTCATGCTAAAATTCATATGTTTGATTGATTAGATTATGGCAAAAAGATATAACAACATACAACATAAGCTAATATACTAAAGTTTTTAAAGGGTATCATCCTTCTCTCCTTTTAAGCTCAGAAATGAAATCAAGATCCAACACACCATTGAACAAATACATCAATACCTTAATCTTCCAAAGACAAGAAGGGACCTGAAGATACTAAAACACAAAACATGAAGATCCATAAAAACAAACACAACCCCAGAAAACAACTCAATCAAACAATCAACTACATCTCAATCCCAAGCCTTTCTTCAAAGAAAGGCAACTAATAAACAAAATAATAATAAAAATAACAAGCTACAGAGGAAAAAAGACTTACCAAATCAGAACAACAGGGGACATCCAACACAGGGATGGTATGTTGAAGTTGAACCATAACCTCAGCTTCAGCTCCCATTTTTAGCAAAATCAAAACAAAAAAACTGGAAATTGAGCGATGAAAACTGAAAAATACTTTGTTATTCTTTGATGGGTGTGTGTAAAGATTCGATCTTTTTGTCTAAAGAACAAGATTCTAGGACTTTCTTGAGAATTCAATAAAGAAAGAAGCAAAACAAAAATCTTGATAAGCTGGATTTCAACTGCTGTTTATAGAAAATTTCTGCGTGTGAGAAACAGCTGTAACAAAGTCGTGGGGACGGTGGACGCGTGTAATGTGTATAAGCCAAAATGGTTTTCTTCAAATCCTAATGAAGCTTCGATGAGAATTAAGGGGTAGGTTTCATCTTTTTTGAGATATTTATCATTTTATTTTTTTTGAAAAATAATTTAATTTAAATTTAGTAATTGAAACCTAAAAAAATAGTATTGTATAATTATATACAATTATTAGTGACAAAATAAATTAGAAGCAATGTTTTCTTTCGGATTTCACGCTTTATCGATTAAAATAGTAGTAGTATGTGTAAAAAAATAAATAGCAGTAACAAATATAACTTTCTTTTTCTTCTCTCTTTTTATTTTTTTATTTTTGTTATTTGATTGAACAAAAATAAGTCGACATGATTGAAATTGATTAAAATATCTTAATGATGTTATACATGAACTTCAAGAAAGATTAGATGTGAGATGGAGCAAAAATTTAGAGCTAAAACACATTCATGCAATACTTATAATATATACACATATTTTCATGAACGTTATTGTCAATTGAAATTTTTTTTCTCTTTTAAACCCATATTGTCAATTCAAATACAACTTCTATTTTTTTTCTTTTTTTAAAAAGGTTGATTATCAATTGAGAACTTTCTTTGGATTTTGATATCTTTTATTTATAAAAATTGAATTAAATGAAAAATACATTAGAAGGGAAAATTAGTCTGATTGCAATCATTTATATTAATATTAAATAATTTAAAAGTCTTGTTGCAAAAAAATCAAAATAAATGAGGTAAATGTAGTATAATAAACTACAAGGAAAGTCAGTGTTATGAGATCAAATTCAAGGGAGATCTCTGAAATTATCCCAAATTTCTTAATATTACTTTCACTATATTTTTCTTCTTCAAGTTTTATCCTAATCTTTTTATTTTTTTAATAAATTGTTCATTTAAATTATATTTCATACTTAAATCTTATTTAATTTTTTTAAAAAAAATACATACAAAAAATCTAATATTATTTACAAAAATTATAATCGATGCACGATTTCATCTTCAGCTCTAACATAAAGAGAAAATATTTGTAGTAGTATGTAATAGCGCTTGTATATGAGAATTAATCTATGACATTATGTAAATATCTATTTTGATGTATTACCTATTTAGAGTATATTTAGTGGTATGGTTCATGTAAATTTGTTAAACTGAATAATTTTACTAGTTTTTAAAAATTAGAGGTATAAATCATATTTTAAGCAAGTATATTCACATTTTAAATATTGTTTGTAAAGTGCAAGGCACAGAATGTTAGCCGGAGGGATCGAGATAGATAAAGCAAATTTTTTTTGGGATATGGAGATTTTTACAGGAGATTTATAAAATACTTTTTTAGCATTACAAAATCGCTGCCTATTTGCTCCCAGAAAATGTACTCACTTGTGCCTCGACTCATAAATTCGAACTATGTACGATGCCAATGATCTAACTATGGAAGCAGTGTTGGACAAAAGAAAAATAAGATGTTCACGCATTTTACCTGACAATGCTTGAGTAAACGATGCTACTATTGAAAAAGAGATTTTTGATATGATTTTTGCTTTCAATAAATTTAAATCCTACTTGACTGAAAGCAATATAATTATCCATACATTTTTTAATTGTATTTGTGATCTGAAGATTATTTTAATGCAAAAAAATAACAAGTCTGATCAAAGGCCTAAAATAAAATAGAAAAATATAACAAAGGAAAAACAAAACGATCTTCTCCAAAAAAGAGATTCAACCCAGATAATTTTATATCTATCAATGAGTTATTATATAAGAGAAGCTTGTTCGATTGACTTCTACAAAGTGTTAGCAATAACCTTAAGGATTTCAATGATAGTGTTGATTTTTCATTTATATCTATTTGACCAGTTGAGTTCACAAATAAAACTGAATTTTCATTGCTTTGTTAGATATTTTAGCTAAACTATTCCTAATGACATGTATTTCTATAAATGCAAGCTTATGTACTCAGGACATCAAACATCTACCACAGACCAATACCTTCCTATTGATCAAGTGGTAAGCTTCATTTTTATTTTTTTCCTTTTTCCTTCGAAATTTCTAAATTATAAAAGAAGATTCTAAGTAAATTCCTCTCTATATACAGTAAAATCTCACTAAATTAATTTGATAAAATAATATTTTTCTCCGATCCCGACTTGGGTCAGTGGAAAAAAATATTTATTTCGATAAGATAATAAGATAATATATATTTAGAAGACCCCTATATAAATATATGGTCCCATTGATATTAGAAATTAATAATTCTTTTAAATTTCAAATATATATAAGACAATTCCGTGAACTGTGATTCTATTGTTTTTGTTTTTTGTTAAAATTTATATCTAATTGAAGCTCATCTCTAATTTTTCTTATTGCATCCTAAAGTTCTGGTGTTGTCTTTTCGAATTAATCCATAAAACTGCGAAGGCGGAAGAGTTTGAGATGTGATAAGTGTTTCTTTACGCGTTGGTTCCAAATGTATTGCATTATCTTCAACTTCATCATCAACACTGGTTTTTGATATCTACATTTCTTCTAAATTTTGGAGAACATGAATCTCAAAACACTCTTTTAATTAATAAATATTAATTTATCGATTAAATTCTCTATAAAATGATAATATTTCATGATTTCATCTATATTAATTTAGTTAAGTTTTACACTAAATCTCTCTATATTATATATATATAGAGAGAGTTGAGTATGTTGGGGTCATGCCCCCACAAGTTAATAATTACTAAGGTAAAGATTCATTAAAGGCTTTTTAGATTTAATTTTGTTTTTAGTTATCTTGATATATATTCAATGCCTATCTCGTTATATCTTTAGCGGGAGTTCAATATATATGTTTAACAAGTACTCATATGGATCCTCAATGTTCCTTCCCTGTCAGGTTAGGGGAGTGACAATTAAATTGTAATCTAAGTATAAATAAGGATAGTTAAATATTTAAATCTATCAAATTACTCTTTAAATTAATTATTATTTTAAAGAAACGTGCAAAAAAAATTGACAAGTAAAATAGATCAAAATAATAATAAAATAACTTATAGTCATACAATTCTCGAAAACTCAAACCACAAGTTATAAAAGTTTGTATTTTTTTTTTTTGAACTCAATTGCTAGTCAATGCATCATTTCAATTGGGCGGAAAGTATATAAATTCTTTGAATTCCTAATATCCAAAAATCTGAAATTTCAAATAAAAAAAGATTAAATTTGTAATCCAAAAATTCAGACCAAAATTCTAAAAATGTACTCTCTTTATCGATTTTTACTTGTTCATTATATTTTTTTACTTTTACTTATCTATTATAGTAAAAATACATGTTCATTATACTAAAAATATATTTTTTCACTTTTACTTATTTATTATAGTAAATTATATTTTTTCACTTTTACTTGTCACTTAAGCATATCAAGAGAATTTATTTTTTCATGTTTTATCCTTTATATTAATTACGTATTTTTTCAAATCATTTTTCAAACTTTAAAACTATATATTAAATAAATGTTTACTTTTATTTGTTACTTTAG
Organism: Solanum etuberosum; assembly: GCA_029582245.1. Classification (NCBI taxonomy): domain Eukaryota; kingdom Viridiplantae; phylum Streptophyta; class Magnoliopsida; order Solanales; family Solanaceae; genus Solanum; species Solanum etuberosum. The sequence continues at coordinate 17,202 of JAJONR010010322.1, forward strand.
CATATTAAGAGAATTTTCTATTTCATATTTTATTCTTTATATTAATTACTTATTTTTTTAAATCATATATCAATTGATTTTGTTATTATTAGGATAAAATATTTACACTCATTAATCATTATCTTTAAAAAACTTATATAAAATAGACAAAGTAAAAATAAATGAAGAAACCGAATAAATTTCAATTCCCAACCATAAAGGAAGCTTCGCATGCTGGACGTTTGAATATTGGTTTACCCGCTTTGTTTGACTTTTCAACTTATTCATACTTGGTCAAAGCAATTTGTCACTTTGGTGTATTTATTAGTGACAATTAAAATGGTTCAATAGTTCAAGAGATCACTAGTCATTCAAACTCTTTATTTTTTCTGTTTTAAAATAGTTTCATATTTTTCTTTTTGAAAATTAAATTCAGAAAGTTTTATAACTAAATTAGGTCAAATTAATTTAATATCACATAGGGAACTACGTTTTTTAAAACTAAATAGTAGATATTTAAAAGTAGATTTTATACAAAATTCATACTGTTAAGAGTTAATTACATCTTATTTTTAGTCTTTTTCAACTTACAAAAATCTTTTTTAAATTTGGTGGAATCCAGATACATCCCAAAACATTTCGATACATCGCATCTCAGTTTCAGATATATCCTCAACATCCTGATACATTGTTCAATTTCGAATACATCACTCAATGTCCCGATACATCGCATAAAGTGATGTATCTAACAGATACACCGCGTAAAGTGATGTATCAAACTGATACATCGCGTAAAGTAACTTACAGATACATTGCGTACGTCCTATACATCACGTAAAGTGATGTATCCGTCTAATACATTGCGTAAAGTAGGGATTTTTGTAATTTTTTCACATGGTAAGGAATTTTGGAGAATATAGTAAAATAAGTTGTGTATTTAAGTAAGTTTTCCTATTTAAAAACTAAAAAATATTATAATGTACAATATTTTCATACCAATATATTGGAAATATATCTTGAATGTTGATTAAAATTTATATTGTTTTTACTCTAAAAAAGAAATTGTAAAAGGTATTTTAAAACGGAGAGAATATTAAATATTATATCCTTAATTTTAAAGATTCACTGCCCTATGTTAAATTTAAATTTAATACGACTTCAGCTTACTGAAGATATAACTCTAAAATAAGAAGGTTCGGGGATTGAAGATTAAAACAAAATTTACTAGTAATTAAGTAGTCGAATGTTGCATCATCTTTATGTGAGAGAGGCCGAGTCGCCAAGGATTAGCATCATTCCGTCTCCTCCATATTATTAGTAGTATTTATTATGTAGTAACCATGTAGCTTCTTATAATTCGTTATTATCTGTTGTTTCATTCACTTTATATCTTGCTATTTGCTTTTATATTTTGAGCCGATGGTTTATCATAAACTCATATCCCACAAAGATAGAAACAAACTCTGTATATATTCTATCCTCCAACCCCGCTTCGAGGTGCGATCTCGCGAGGCAGGGGCGGGGTTGGAGGCCTCAAGGCGCGATGCCTCGAGGTGTGGGGTGGGGGGCCTTGAGGCACGATGCCTTGAGGCGTTTTGGGGGGGGGGTGAACTCGAGGCGCGATGCCTCAAGGAGGGTGG
>JAJONR010010323.1:0-15141 GCA_029582245.1 Solanum etuberosum
AGTTGTTTAGAGGCTTCATAGACAGTCATATGTTAGTTCTTGAGTTTTCTATTTCCTGTTTTAATGGTTGAGACTTGAGTTGCCATTTTGGCTAAGTTTAATATTTCTTAAAGACATTTGCATGAGTTATCCTTTGAGACTATTTCTGGTGTTTAAGACTTCTGCTGAGTAAGTAAGCCAGGCCAAAGGTTCGCTTGGGGCCAGCAATGGTTCTCGAGTGCCAGTCCCGCCCAGGGTGTGGGCTCGGGGAGTGACAGTTATGATAGAAGAACTTTAGCATAATGTAATCATGATAATGTAGATGTCTCTATCTTGGATATACTGATAATTATATAAATCAACATCTCATTAATTAATGTGAATAAAAAGCTTGGCATGTTGTTAATTCTAAAGGGTAATATAAAAGTCACTATAGTGAGGATGGAATGAACTTGAGAATCTGATAGAGTCAAACTATATGTAATTGTTTTATGTCCATAAAGAAGTAACGTTGTACTTTATATAATTGTTATGGAAAAATGAAGGGTTGTTCAGTAACAATGGAGTGTTGATTAAGTGAAGCCCGAAAGGGTTGCATGACTAATGGATTTATAATATGTTAAGTGGAAATGAACAATGAACCGAAAATGATGGTTAAAATATAAAGTTAACAAGTGGTACTGAAATCAAGTGAGAAGGGGTTAGTCCTAAATATTAAATCAAATCAATCATGATTGAGTAATTTCTTTAAATAGGTATATGTGACTTGAATACTATAAAGGAGGGGAAAAAACTATGATAACTAAAGATTTATTTGAAGTTATACTTTCATTTGTCCCATATACGTGGTATGAGTTGTACAACATATTGATTGGTCTTCGAACATAGTTTGTATTTGTTATTGATATAAGTTAATGATGCTTGTATGATAAGCATGTGTAACTGTTGAGCTATCTACACAGTTCTATAATGTGAACTTTTGATGATTTTTTATTTTTTATTTTTTCCTTAAGGATGACAATTGGGGAGGTCAACACAAGCTTTTAGCTGTACAGGACATGAGAAGGCTCAAACATGACAAGGAAGGACAAGGTAGGACAAAATGAAATTTATCATAATTTTAAATGAGACGGGACATGAGATGGATTTTGAATAAAACTAAAGATTGCAAGTTTTGTTCTGTAGCATTTGTAAGGTCCTGAAATTTACTTAATCTAAAGCAAAAAATAAAATGTCTATGAGGTAATGAGGTAATGAGGTAATGAGGTTTATTTTAGTTTTCTATTTTAAGAAGGGGGTGTGGTGTGAATTAGTAACCACCATGTCTGATTTTTCCTCTTTAAATTAGTATATTGTATTCATATCCATGTACTTCAGTACTTTTTAAAGATATCTTTTTTTTATATGTAAATACTAGAGCTACATTCTTAAAGTTGTCTAGCCTAAGTCTATCGATAACGGTTAAATAAATATCATTTTTTTGTAAATCAAGCTGACTTTGTAAGGGCCTATGTGTTAGTAGAGACTTTTATTTGGGATCCACGCCTAATAACCATATGTTAAAAGGACTAGTAGTTAGAAGAGAGAATATGAATATTATGTCGAAGCGTTGGCTGTCAGTTATTCTCATCTCCATTCTCGGTTATAGTATCTCATCCCCTTCGAATTACCCTCTTACTTTTGTATTCTCTCTTCAGATTCTAAGTTGCAATTCGAGTATAGTGATTATAAATACATTCTATGTTAGCATTGGAAATTTGTTTGTTTCATTCAATTAATTTCATCTATGATTTGATATATTAAAAAATTAATAACCATTTAGTCAAACTATTAATCACAAATATTCAGTCGAAATGCTCGATAAACACCCTTTCTCGACATATATTTTTAATTTGGTTATGCAATTTGGTTCTTCCAATGACATGGTAATCTGCAGTGCAATTATTTTTTATGACAACTGAATTTTGAATAAGTACAAAATCAATATATCATGCAATAACTGGCAAAAGTATCTATTACATGATGTCCTTTAAGAATCGTTAACTTATTTTTGTTACTATATATTTATTTTCATAAACTTTTTATTTTCTTCCTAAGCTTATCACCCGTTCCCATTTAACGTAGCATGTAAGTTTTTTTTCTTTTGGAAAATCATGAATACTAACTTAATCACTTTAAATATTGAACAAAATACTATAAAACGAAAAATTAAGAGAAAAAAAAAATGAAAAGGAGACTAAACGGGATGGAGCGGGGTAGGGCTTAATAGGGTGAGACTGGGCTTAATAGGGCACGACAGGGCGGGGACAAATGTTCTAATTATACTAAATGAGCTAGGGCGGGGAGGGGCAAGATCTTAGCAGGTCAAGACTTCCCCTACCCCACCCCACCCCACCACACCCATTTCCACCCCAGTTTTTCTAGTATAAAACTAGAAGCTAGAAACTAATTATGAATCTTTTAAAATCAAACCCATCACAATAGAATATATGATGAAAGATTTCTCTAAGAGATATATATTCTTCTTACTTCTCAAATTGTAAAAGAAGACTGCTAGATTTATAGGGAAAAACACACAAGGCTAAAGGCTCCAACGGTAATAAAAATACATGTGACAAGGATTAATGTAATTAATTAAATGGTCAAACCATTTGTCACTCTAAATGATGGAAAATAAAAAAGACAAAAATAGACATTCAAAGGTTGAATTTTTTTCCTCCAACGTCTATAAATTACATTAGGATTGAAGAGGTTAAAGAATAATTAAAGACATAATAATGAATCTTTTAAAATCAAACTCATCACAATAGAATATATGATGAAAGAATTCTCTAAGAGATATATATTTTTCTTACTTCTCAAATTGTAAAAGAAGACTGCTAGATTTATAGGGAAACACACAAGGCTAAAGGCTCCAACGGTAATAAGAATACATGTGACAAGGATTAATGTAATTAATTAAATGGTCAAACCATTTGTCACTCTAAATGATGGGAAACAAAAAAGACATTCAATGGTTGAAATATTTTCCTCCAACGTCTATAAATTACATTAGGATTGAAGAGGTTAAAAAATAATTAAAGACATAATTAATGCCTTTTAACTATAATAAATATATTAAAAGTCATTAATAAGATATCAATGAGTGAATCTAGACAATAATATGAACAATATTTCTTTTTGAGATGCTAGAATTATTTTTTAATAAATACGTACATCAAATTTTCTGCTTAATAGAAACTATAAATAGATCCTATAAGACACCTAAAGTGAGCAGCCCCAACATTTTATCGTTTTTTGATAGAAAAGATAACAAATGTTAACTACAGAAAGAGGAAAAACTCTTCCTTCCCCAAATCAGCAGCACTCACCAACACCATGAAAAACATCTAAAATCACTTGAACCACCTTATTCGCCCCAAACCCCTTAGGTCTAACTATGAACCACCTTATTCACCCCAAACCCATCTGTTCTAACCAAAACACACAGTGTTACCTCTCTAATATGAACAATTACCAAATATGTCATAAAATCTCCTTCAGGTGTATGTGCAAATAGTTCACCTTCATAGATAAAAAATCACACTCGACAACAGGAAAAAGGCATTAGGTATAACAAACTAAAGAAAACTAAACCAAATATTGGAGGGATCTGAAATGACCAGACAAAAAGATCCAATACTTGGTTTTGTTTGTTTTAATTTATTTTTTCTAATGCCTTTTTCCTGAAGTTGAGGTGTTTTATTTTTGGTCACTGAAGGTGAATTGTTTGCACATACAATTGAGGAGATATTTTGTCACATGTGATTAATGTTTATTGGTAAAGAGTATTAATATTTTGTTTCTTTTCAAATATGAATTATAGCTGAGATAACAATTATTTTATTTATCGTGACATCTCAAACCATTAGGCTAAGATTTAAAACCATCCTATATGTATAGATAGATCTAAACATGATGAAATTTAATTATTTATATGTGTTAAGATCAATTTTTGAGTGTACGAGTGAATTAGATACGCACTAAAGTCATACGAAACCCCTAGAACGAAGTTGAGTTGAAAGTGTCATTAGCGATTGAGTTTCGATATAAATATTTACTAAGGTCAACATAAACACCTCTCCTTTAATATGAAGAGTGATGTATTCCAAAACCTATTAAATAAAAGGTCTTCGAGTCTTCTTTTCCAACACCACCAACTGTTCACTAATCTGAGTCTAAAGAAAAAAGTTATGAGCGTTTTACTAAAAGGTGTCAATGTTGAAAAGTTATTTCACCATAGCAATGAGTGGTTTGCCGTAGCGAAGTTAGTTGTAGAGAATAGCCAAGTAGGGTCTCTATGGCGAAGTATGGCCAGTGTTTAAGTCAGTTTTGATGGGTCTTATGTCATAAACTGCAAAACCTCATTTAAATCTCTGGAGGGACGTTTTATAAGCCTTGGATGAAAATTTTCCGTTGAAGTAAGTTTCTCCATCAATTTCTCCATAAATATGAGGCCTTTAGCATAAAAACTATTTAATTAAGAGGGGGGGGGGTAGTTGGAGTAGAAACTCCATTAATTTAGATAATGTGAGTATTAAAGAATTAATAGTGGTCATTGAATGACCCTAGGGTAATGTGATAGACCGTTAATAAGGATAGAAATAGTGGATTTGAATTACCAAAGGGTTTATCTGAAGAATAAATGATTAGTTACTTTTAAATTTGTTTGTTTATTAGATGTTGAACTATTTGAGGCGTGAAGGAGTGAAAAAACATCTATGAAGTAGCTTGCTTGTTCCAGGATCTTTAGTCGAGGTAGTCTGTTATTACTTTTTGTGTAGTCTTTATTAGTGACAAGTCGATACATCATATAATTGATGAAGACAACATGACACGAGGGCATAGTGTTCTGATAGATGAACTTTAGCATGTAATCAGGATAACGTAGATGTGTGTGTCTTGCATGTACTGATAATTATATAAATCAACCTCACAATGTTAATGTAAATGAAATACTTGGGATTGAATGTGGTTAATTCTAAAGGATAATATGAAAGTCACTATTGTGAGGGTGGAATGAACTTAATAATCTGATAGAGTCAAACTGTTTGTATTTTTTTAATGTTTGTAATGAGATAATGTTATACTTGATATAATTGTTGTGGAAAATGAAGGGTGTTCAGTAGAAATGATATGTTGATTAAGTGAACCCCGAAAAGCTTGTGTGACAAGTGGATTTATAATATTTTAAGTGGAAAAAAAATCGACAATGAGGATTAAAATATGATGTTAACAAATGGTACTCAAATCAAGTGAAAGGGATCAGTCCTATAATATCAATTTAAGTCAAGCATGATTCAGTAATTTCCTTAAATCGGTAAATGTGACTTGAATACTTTAAGGTGGGAGAAGAAACATTGATAACTATAGCTTTATTTGGAGTTAGACTTTAATTTTTCCATTGTACGTGATATGAGTTGTATAACAAGTTGATTGGTCTTCGAACATAAATTGTATTTTGTTATTGATTGAGTTAATGATTCTTGTATTTATAAACATGTCTAATTGTTACACTGTATATATAGAAGTTTATTATGTGAACTTGTGATGATTATGTATTTATTAAGTTGTCCTTAGAAATGACAATTGGGGAGGACATGGCGGGAGCAAGATAGGGCAAACTCTTAGTTGGATAGGATAAGAGAAGACTCAAACAGGGCAAAGCAGGACGGGGTAGGGAAAAATTAAATTTAATATAAATTAAATAGAGCGGGACAAGTGATTGATTTTGAATAAATCAAAAGATAACAAGTTTTGTTCTGAAGCATTCGTAAGGTCCTCAATTTTGCATGATCTAAAGTAAGAAATACAGTGATTTCTATCAGGTGATGAGGTAATGTTGTTTAATTATTTTAGTTGTTTCACTATATAGTGTAGTAGATTTTATTTGCTAATGACTGGTATTCATAATCTTGTACTTCAGTACTTTTATAAGATATATTTTCTTTTTCCTTGTGTAAATACTAGAGCTACATCCTTGAAGTTGTCTAGCCTAAATCGATTGATAACAGTTAAATAAATATCAAATCAATTAATATTTTATTAATTTCACTAATGATTTGATATATTTGAAAATCAATAACTATTTAGTCAAACTATTAAACACAAATATTTAATCGAAATGCTCGATAAACACCCTTTCTCTACATATATCTTTAATTTAATGTTGAAGTTTTGTTCTTGCAATGACGTAGTAATCTGCAGTGCTATTACTTTTATGGAAAATGAAATTTAAATAAATACGGAAGCAGTAAATCATTCAATAATATGAAAAAGTATCTTCTATATGATGTCCTTCAAAAGCAGTTCACTAATTTTTGTTACTATATATTTATTTTCATAAACTTTTATTTTTCTCCCTAAGCTTATCATCTCCCATTTAACGTAGCATGTAAGTTTTTTTTTTTCAAATCATGAACACTAACTTAATCACTTCAAAAATTGACCCAGATACTATAAAATGAAAAAAATAAGAGAAAAATAAAATAAAAAGAGACTAAACGGGTTGGAGCGGGGCAAAGTAGGGCATAATAGGGTGCGGTAGTGATTAATAAAGCGGGGCAAATGTTCAAATTCTAATAAATAAGGTAGGGGGGGGGGGATCTTAACGGGTCAAGACTTTCCCTACCCTACCCCCCCCCCCCCAAACACATTTTCATCCTTAGTAGAGGTAACTGGAACAATGAGGCTTACTGAAATATATTGATATGGTAAATACATATACTATTTGATGATGAGTGACTCGAGTCCAACATGACCTTACATATGAGCGATTGTGTGTGGAATAGGGTACCACGTAAGTACGCAATATGGTTATGTAATGGATATATGTACTCTTTTGATGATGAGCGACTCGAGTTTGATGTGATCTTACAGACGAGCAATTATATGTGGGATTGGGTACCATGTTGGTACTTACATGGACACCTAAGGTCCCTTGAAGGTCATGAATAAGTGGGCAAACTTAAAGACCTTTTAGCATATGTGTACAAATAAGTGATTGTGTGTGTGACATGTGAAGTTGATGAGACACATAAATTATATTGCTACGAGGTCAATGGGGATATGATTTTCCTGATTGTGTAATTGTTGATTGATTGAAGAGTTTATAACGATTGTGATATATGGTTATTTATACATACATACATACAAACATATATGCATAAATATATAACATATGGTAATTTCCCTGATTGTGTGGGTGGGTGGGTGAATTCTATGTGTAGTGATTTTGAGATATTGATATGTCAGAATGTATGTCTTTATTATTGTAAATGAATGAGATTTTATGGTTAATCAAAATATTATTGTATTGAGTTATTCTAGACCAGGGGAATGTCATGGTGCCAAGTGATACAGGTTATTATGAGTAGAATACTCCTGATAATTAATTGTTATTGAGTTGAGTAGAGAATGGTGTGAAATAATAATGTTATTTGATTATAGTACGTGTGATGATTATCCTTATACCTATTTTTATATAAATATATGAGACATATTAATGACAAGGCTAGTGATTGAGCTAATAAAGTAATATTGAAATTATAATCTTTTGTGAAAGGCTAAGCCCTTATTTGTTTGCACTTAATGAAGCTCTGAATCTTAATCATTCAGATTCAGCCCATTAAGTGCGTTTGGTTTTAGGTCTGAATCTTAATCATTCAGATTCAGCCTATTAAGTCCATTTGTTTCTTTTTTTAAAAAGCTTCTGAATGGATCTGAAAAGATCTGAACGAATTAGATTTGTAGGAGAGTCTTAACAACATTCAGTATTTAATACGCTAGAAAAAAATCACGCCGACTCTCATCTCTCTCTCTCATTATGCGACTTGCACTCTCTCTCTCTCTACAAACTTTCTTCCTCTCTTTTCTTAACCAAACACCAATTTTTTTCCTCTTGAACTAGTAAGTTTTCATAATCTCTACAATTATTTTCTTATATAAACATTGTTTTTGGGTTGTATTGATTTTTGTCAAGAACTCTTGTTGTAATAATATTTTGGGTGTTTATCAAGAACTCAAGATGTGAAAAAAAAGTAGTCATGATTAAAACAATAACTATATATACATATTTGAGGTATCTTATTAGAATTTAATTTGTTTAGGCCAAAAACATTGAAGACTGTACTACAACATGAGTTCATGATTGGAGTCCAAGTGTATACCTTTATCTAGTTTGTGACAAAAATGATGGAACTCCTAATAACTCTTCATCCCAATCTCCAGTTTCGGTTGATAGAAAATTTTTTAGGAAGAAATTGATCAGAAGATGAGTAATACTTTGGAGTTATTGATTAAAAAAATAGTGCACCTAGCTTTGAAGAATGCAAAGAAAAAATTAGATGGGCTTGGATGGGAAGAACCATTATACTGTATAATTTTTAGTATATTTTGTGAAAGTGACAGCTACAAAAAGTATGGGCTACAAAAAAGCATGGATGACGCTAGAGGTTCACAAGTTAGATAATTGGATTAAGGTCATCCGAAACAAATGGGAGTTCTTTAATTTTTCAGATGAGCTTGAATATATGTGAGGTGTTGATGATGTGAAATTAGATGGACTAGTTTTCCAACTCTCCCAAGAAAGTAAATACCTAAATCAATCAATGGCGATGAAAATGAAGACGACCCTCTTTTGTATTTTCAGTAAAAATACTTAAGCACTTACCTGTAATAGGCTTCAATATTATCTTGTTGGTTTTTATTTAAAAAATAATAATAAAAGATTGAACCTAATGACATGTTGCCATATGTTAAATTTTATTTAAATCTTTTATTAAAAGCAATCCCAAGAGAGAGAGTAATATCACATTCTTCCTCCTCAAGCTTTCTGATCTTATCCAAAATTCATGAGGACACTTAGGGAAAGCTAGAATTAAAATAGTATTATAAATCTTACGAAAAATACATTATAAACAAACATTTCAATGAAGTCTTCAAAGCTTGAGCATGTCAAGGAAACTGTCCTCACAAAAATATTGAGGAAATTTCATATATATAAAAAAGATTAAACTTAATAAGCCTCCTTAGCTAATGTTTTTCCAATTACGCACCATAGTTATAGTTTCGTTTTGTATGAGTATTTCCATTTGTATAATTCGCTTGTCAATATACAAATAGGGTAAGTATATACAAATAGGGTAAGTATATATAAACTGTGTATTTGTACATTTAGCAATTTCTCAGAACTTATACGAATAAAATGTATCAACAGGATAATTATATACAAGCTAGGGTAAGCATATATAAATTTTGGAATTATACAATTAGGAATTTTTTTAATTTTTACAATCTGGAACTGAATTATACAAATTCAAAATTTATACCGTTAGGAGTCGAATTATATAAATTTTGTATGTGGGCCACATAATTATGATTATAAGTTAGTTGTGAATGGTAATTTAATTAAACTGACTCTATGTTAACAAATTAACTAGTATATATTTTCTTATCCACATAATTTTTCCAAAAATATTTCACCTGATATAGATTTATCCTCCGAATTCAACAAACACTTCTAGTATATAACTAAGAATCAGAAACTAACAAAGATTCTTTTAAATTCAAACCCAACACAATAAAATATATTATGGAAGATTTCTCTAAGAGATATATATTCTTCTACTTCTCATGTTGTAGAAGAAGACTAGATTTACAGGGATAAAACCTACAACGATATTAAGAAAATCAGTGACTAGGATTAATGTAATTAATTCAATGGTCAAACCATTTGTGAGTCTAAATTATGGAAAATAGACAAAGATAGTAAGAGACATTCAATGGGTGAAACATTTCAATTTCTACAAATTACATTAGAAATGAAGTGGTCAAAGAATAATTAAAGACATGATAAATGCATTTTAACTATAACAAATATATTAAAAGTCATTAATGAGATATCAATGAATGAATCTAGATAGTAATATGACCAATACATATTTTCGAGATACTTAAATATTTTTTTAATAAATACAGACATTAAATCCTACACCTAATAGAAACTTTAAATAGATCATAAAAGACACCTAGAATGAGCAGCCCCAACATTTTATCATTTTTTGCTGGAAAAGATAACAAATGTTAACTGGAGAAAGAGGAAAAACTCTTCCTTCCCCAAAACAACACCACTGACAAAACACCATGACCATCATAGAAATCACCTTGAACAACCTTCTTCGCCCAAAGCCCCTTAGCTCTAACGAAAACACACGATGTTACCTCTCTAAGATGAACAGTTACCGCATGTGGCATAAAATCTCCTCCAGCTGTATGTGCAAATAGTTCACCTGCATAGATCAAAAAGCAGACACTCGACAACAGGAAAAAGGCATTAGGTAAAAAAAATCTAAAGAAAGAAAAATCGAATATTGGGGAGATCTGAAATGACTTGACAAAAAGATCCAATATTTGGGTTTTGTTTTCTTTAATTTGTTTTTTCTAATGCCTTTTCCCTGACATTGAGATGTTTGATTTTTGGTATGTGAAGGTGAATTGTTTGCAAATATAACTGAGGAGATTTTATGCCACATGTGGTTAATGTTTATTGGTTAAGAGTTTTAATTTTTGTTTCTTTTCAAATATGAATTATAGCTGAGATAGCAATTATTTTGATTATTGTGACATCTCAAACCTTTAGGCTATGATTTAAAACCATCCTATGAGGCAATGATGTTTATTTTAGCTTTCTATAAGGTGATGAGGTAATGGTTTTATCAGCTTCGTAATGGGAGCTTTTTTGGGTTCCTTCCTTGAGAGCTTTTCTATATGGAGCTATTTTTTTAAAAAATAAATGAATAATATAAAAATTCCACATTTGTTGGATGAATGGGGACCAAAAATTTATTATTAAAAGTTAGGTCTTGTATGTTTTAGAAGAATAATTGACGTTGTTATTATTAGTGTATAAAGGATAAATTTTTCAAGATTTGTGTCTAAATGTTCAAATAAGTTTTGATAATGGAAATTTTTCCATCTCTCCCAAGAAACTAAATACCTTAATCAATCAATGGTGACGAAATTGTAACACCTCGAATTCGGAAAAGGCTAGAAATGGGTCAAGTGAGAAACTCACAAGCCCAAAAAGTGGACCATGGAACACTCCATGGAGCCCTAGACGAGCCGTGAAGGGGACCATGGTCCGTTGAGGGGCTCGTGGTAGGTTTCCAGAACCTTCTCCATATAAGCTTTACTTTGAAGGACGCCTAGACGCCCCGTGGTGAGGCTGACGGGCCGTCAAAGTGGTCGCGAAAGGGGTCAAGTAAGTAGGGGTCCTCTCCTAGCTACGGGTCAACGGCCACGAGCATCACAATGGCTCGTGAAGCCCCACACGGACCATGAAGTCATCCATGAAGGGTTTTCCTTAGACTTAGAGTTTAGGGTCAACTTCAAACAATCATGCCTTTTATCTCTAAACGAATTAGGTGGCCCATGAACTATCAAATTAAAGGACTCCGAGTCTTCTTTCCAAAGCCACCGAGTTTTCCAAATTCCCATCTCGGAGTAAAAAGTTATGCCTCAAATAGTGAAGTACTGTCAGGCAGAAATTCTTCACGACCCGTTTGACGGGCTGTTGTGATGATGACGACCCATTTTAGTCTCCATCATGCCAATTTGGCAGTTTCTAGTTAGGGACTTTTGGGTCTTTTCCCCCAATTGTTTTAACTAAATACGAAGTCATTTTTCCTTCTACCCAAAGCCCTATATAATGATTCTAAACCTCTAAATCACCCAAATTAAATTCATTCTCTTAAATTTCTAAAAGTTGATCGAGCTCTTCCTCTCCAAATATTTCTCTCTTTAGAAATTGTAAAAGAAACCTACGGTTTCAAGATCAAGCCTCAGAATTCTCCATTGATTTCAAGATTTTTTATCCATGGATTCCTTCCATTCATGGAGTTCCCAAATTCTCCAATTTTCAAAGTTAGAAATCCTCAATTGAGTTAGGGTTTTCTTCAATTGCCATGGGTTCTCTTCAATGTTGATTTAAATGATTGAATTATGATCTCTTATGCATGAATTGATGAAATACTATATTTTTTATGATGATCCCCCATGAACCCACGTAAATCCCATATTTTCCAATTATGATAAAATAATGTTGGTCTGAATTATGAAAGAAGAGTTGTATGAAATCAAGCATGAATTGATAGAATTACACAAATTTATGATGAAACCCATGTTTAACCCATGATTTCTAAACGTTGATGATTGAAAGTTGATTTTGAACCTTCAAAGGTGAATTATGAAATTATGCATGTTCTTATGAAGTTTATGGAAATTCTTTAAAGGTGCTTTGAGAGAAAAGTATCAATGATGTTGTTGAAAGCAATTTTCTCATATACCCACCTATGCATGATCGTGAAATGTATTCTCACATAATACTGGTTCTTAGTGTTGAAAGGTTTTCTCACCTAAAATGAACCAATGCTAAAAAGCTAATCTAATGATGAGGCAAGAGGTGATTACCTATGTTCCTTTGTGAGCTATCATGAAAAGATCATGGACGGTGAAAGAGTTTCTCACGCATGGTCTAAGGATCTATCCTATTGTAACACCCCAATTTTTTTTTGAACTAAGACTCAAACCCTTCTTCGTTATGAGTAATTTTACCAAGGAATTTAAAATTTCTGTAGTTTCATTCATCCCCAAGAGCATTTAGGGTTTTAGAGAGAAGATTCAAGAGGAGAAAACTTTAAAGTTTCAAGCGTTCATTCAAGATATTCAAGATTTCGCCAAGAACCTAGTTCTTTGAGGTATGTGAGTTTGTCATAGTGTTAGGTTCTTTCACCCACACGCCAATAATATTATTTTCAGCAAAGTTTCATTCTTGAAGTTGAAGAATTTGAGTTCTTGATTTGTTTCTTGAAAGTATTGTTTCCGTTCTTGAATTAGGATGCGTTTCATGAGTTTTTGAAATAAAATTTAGTGAATTGAGGGTGGTTTGGAGTAGATTATTGTGTACATAAGTTAAGTATTCAAAATTAAAGAAAGAAACCATTCAATTCTAGGCAAATTAGGATCGAAAAATGAGTATATGAGTATTTCCGATTGTATAATTCACTTGTCAATATATAAATAAGGTAAGTAAATATACAAATTGTGTATTTATACATTTAGGATTTTTTTCAGAACTTATACGAATCAAATGTATCAACAAGATAATTATATACAAGCTACGGTAGCATATATAATTTTAAATTTATACAATTAGGAAAATTTTGGATTTTTACAATTACGAACCGAATTATATAAATTTGGAATTTATACAATTAGGTGTCAAATTATGTAAATTTTGTATGTGGGCCACATAATTATGATTGTAAGTTAGTTGCGAATGATAATTTAATTAAACTGTCTCTATGTTAACAAATTAACTAGTATATATTTTTTTATCCGCTTAATTTTTCCAAAAATATTTCACCCGTCATAGATTTATATCCCAAATTCAACAACCAACTTCTAGTATATAACTAAGAATCAGAAACTAACAAAGATTCTTTTAAACTCAACCTAGCACAATAAAATATATGATGACAGATTTCTCTAAGAGATATATATTCTTCTACTTCTCAAGTTGCAGAAGAAGACTAGATTTATGGGGGGAAAACCTACAATGGTAATAAGAAAACCAACGACAAGGATTAATGTAGATAATTCAATGGTCAAACCATTTTTCACTCTAAATTATGGGAAACAAACATGTCACGACCCGAGCCTACACTCTGGCCGTGGCCGGCACTCGAGAACCGTTTCTGGTCCCCAAGTGAACCCTCATCCTGACTGACTACAAACGGAAGACTAACTCAAGCATACATAAGCATCAAATTGAACGAAATATTTAAAACAGTTTACTGAATCTCAAAACTTTGCTGAATATACTTAGTATGAAACATAAGTTTTAAGTAAAATATCTGAAACTGAAAGACTCTTCAAAACTGTCTATCTATGAAGCCTCTACTATTAAGGAATGATGTCGGTACAAGACCCACGACACCTAAAACTACTAACTGGAAAGTAACTTTGAAGTTCTCTGTAATACAAGGAGGCTCACCAAAGCTAACTGGAGTGTAGAGTGATCTCAACGAAGCGCTTGTTGATAATCATGAACACCTATATCTGCATCATAAAAGGATGCAGGTCGAATGACATCAGTACATGGAATGTACGAGTATGTAATATGACTAAGTAAACAAATAACTTAACTGAATGACTGAAAGCAAATCAACTGAATCAATACATGGAGATGAAGTGAAAACCATTTAAGCTTTACAATAAAATATACAATGAAAGCAACATGAAAATAATATACTTTACTTGTGGGGAGTTTCTCTAACCGACAACCATTATCATGAGCCTAGCAATGATACAACGTTTCGCCGCACGTTGCAAGAGTTATCCTATACTTTTCCAGGGTATAAGATGATATCGTGACTATGGATCCATCTAATTGGCCTTCTCAGAGGCAGTGAGCAGTCGCATGACGAATCAATGCTATCATATCCTACGCTGCCTACGTAGTTCTATGGGATTTCTGAATCATAAAAGACTCTAACCCAACTCGGTGCTCGATACTACTCTCAAAATAATTAATATAACTTTGAGCTCAATTCACCCATTACAAAGAATGGAATTCTTAGATTACTTGAAATACTTTTCAAAACATGAGACGTGTTTACCTTCGTGAAAACATGCACTTATAAACTTATCTTTCAAGTCGAATAATTAACATAGCTATATATTTGAATAAAATAACATTAGAAACTCTTAAGTCTTTATGAAATAGAAACTTTAAACTTTTTCTCAAAACTCATCTTTACTTCCTCAAAAACTCAGTTGAAAACTCAAGTGTTAGCTTTGAAAAACTTCTCAAGATTTATAACTCAAAATAGGGTTCATGCTGAGTTATAGACATGAACAAATCAATTCAAGGATCTCAATGCATAACATGTAGCAATTCAATAATTAGGAATATAATTTCAAAAAAAGATCGAGAACTCAAAATCAACTCATCTCAAGAATACTCAAATCTAGGGGTAGAATCCTAGATTTCTCTTTTACTGATTTGAAAGTAGATGTAGGGCGTGAGGATGAACTAGTCCAACACTATGATAGCCTTACATA
>JAJONR010010324.1:0-10663 GCA_029582245.1 Solanum etuberosum
AGCATCTCCTAGAGTCCAACTCAATTAATGAACTAAGATTATGCTTGAAGAAGCATCTCCTAGAGTTCAAAACCATAATGAACTAAGATGTACTTAATGTAGTATCTCATAGTGTTCAAAATAGCAATGAACTTAGATATGTTTGAGAAGCATCTCCTAGGGTTCAAAGTAGTAAGGAACTAAGAGTATGCTTAATGAAGTGTATCATAGTATTCAACCTATCAATAAACTAAGACGTGCTTAAGAAAGTACCTCCTAGTGTTTTAAGGTCTTAAATAGGGGGACTAGTCTCTAACCAAGAAGTATGAGTATGATGACCTAAAGGAGTACTTAGTATGGGTAGGATTATGGAGTCTTATCCATGCATTGCACAAGTATGACTTATGGTTACCTACGAAGTGTTTCTCTTATATGATGTATGTTTGATGGATTGTTGCTATAGTTGCCTTCCATGATATGTTGAATAAAGGTTATAGTTTTCTTGTCTATATGAAGTAGGTAATGAATGAGACCAATAGATGGTAAGTATGAATACTGTGACTCCAAGGTCATGCTTAGTGTGAATGGTATTATGGGATGACATTCATGCATTGCACAAGTATGCTTTGAGGTTACTTAAGAGTGTAGTGCTCATATGATATGAAGGTCTAAGTGTAGACTATGCCATGAACATGATGTATCTCCTATGCTCAAGAATTATGTCTTATGTTGACTTATGCTTATATGATGCTTATGTTGGAGATTATGCTTATGACTATGTTATTGTCTCTTATGCTTATGTCTCATGTTGACTAACCATTTTGAGATGCTCTTATGATGTTATGCTAGCTATCATATTTAGTACTTTTGTACTAACGCATACTCTTGCATACATTCTAATCAAATGTCGAGTTCGGTGATTTGAGGTCCATTCTTGAGGATATGTTTCTAAGGAGCAAGAAGTTGAAGACTTGGTGAGTCCTCATAGTATCGAGGATAAAATCACCATTTCTTTTATGTCATTTTTTTATGTTTTAGACTTTTGTATGGGCTGCGTCCCAAAGTTTTATTCAAGTCAAGTTTAGATGGTTTGAGACAAAATGTAGTAAGACTTCCGTTTGCGTTTTATATAGACTTCGATTGTATGGTTAAAGTTTTTAAAAATTTCGTACTTTTCTATTATCTTATGTTATGATATGCTAAGGGCTTGTATGAGATCCCTTCGGGGTCAAGTACGCCATGTTACATATAGGGTGTACCCCTGGGTCGTGACAATATCCTCTCTTCAATTGAGCTATATATTATTTTCATATATGGTGGCTGGAATATCCTTTTCAAAAGAAAATCAGATATTTTCTGAATATGATAGATAATGATTCCAACCAAACACACTCCCGACTTAATTCATAGATCAATATTATTTCTGCATGATTTGAAGAAGTGGTTACTAATGTGTGAATGCCAAGATATTGTTGTGTCTCCTTATGTAAATAAATAGTCCATTTGCGATCGAGCTTTATGCGGATCAAATAAATATTCTGCATTTACATAATCAAATCATTTCTGACTCGGAAATTGATCATTTCAATTTTATTGAAGCTCGTCTTTTCTTCTCAAAGAAAATCACACATCTTCTATGCGTTGAGTCACTTGCTTTATTAGTTTCTTGTCATAACTTGAACGATAATATGATAATCCTTTCACATAACTTTCGTTATGTATATCAAATAATCTTCTAGCATTTGCATAACCAGCAATCTGTAAGTGCACCAATTGCACTAATACATGACATTTTAAATCATTTTCATGAGATCAAAAAGATTATTTCTTTGTGTTAAGCAGTCTCAAAATCATTAGGTACTCAATGGAATTGCTTTAAGACCTTTTAAATCATTCAAGGATTTTCATATAACCTTCATCGTCTATTTAGACATGATAATCATTCATTATACATATTCAAGTATTTCATCTATTGCCAGACTGGAATAAGTCACATTGCATCCACCACTGGAGAATATTCCTCCATTTAATAATGTCAGGACTTTTGCGAAAATTCTTTATGCCCCGAGACACAAACCGTACTTTATATCTTACGGTTATACTTTCACACAATGATTATTTGTACCCTACTGGCATATATTTTGATCTATGAACTATAAGTTCAAAAACATTATTTTTTTATGTGAAACAAAATATACTTGAATAGTGCATTTTATTTGGCCAATCATTTATCTGTCCACATTATATGACAGATTTGAATCCAAGATCCTCGTAACCATTTATAGCATTGAGTGCTACTTCATATCAAAGATACCGTCGACAGTCATTTTGATATCGATTCCAATACAACATAACTTATCAAGGTCTCTTCATTTTTCATCATTTTCAGGTACCTGAACCTTTGCCAAGGTTTTATGAAGTGTTATGTCATAGTGTTGTTTCAAAGCACTTACCTCATTATCATGACCATTTTGATAATTTGCTCCTCTCCTTTCTCAAGGAGTTTTACGTTTGAAATCGATTGGTCTATCATGCTTCTGGCGTACCATAGACTTTGTCCTTCAAGGACTATTTATTAGAGCATTTGCAGCTTGATTAAAATATTAGGCCAGCAAATACATCTGGCAAATTATTTACAACATTTTGCAAATGAATTATCTCTTGAACTTTAAGTTCACATTTTTTTTAACGAGGATCTAGATAATTCACCCCACACATAATTTTCAGCTGCTAAACATATATCCCCCTAATGTTAGGAAATCTAACATTTACCCCCAACCTCATTTGGGGATCCATCTTTGTGTGTGGTGGAGCAATAAAATCATATGTGCACACATCAAATTTTTAGATGGAAATTATTTGGTTCCTGACTCAGAACCAATTGTGATGGGAGAACCTTGTTGGCTTGATGCGTACATGTTAAATAAACTCATCTCATACTAAATTTAATTTGGGAGATTTTTTCTCATAAACAATGGTCTAGCTACAATTGGAGGCATACAATTTCTGCTAAACCAACCAACATTATCAACATAATTTTATAGTTTGGAACTGTGCTCTTAATTTAAACAATTCGAGCAAACAACCTTACAAAAACCAATTTGTAAGTTGATACAAATGCACATGTAGCCATACCATAGATGCATCTAGTAAATCATAATAGTAAGCGGTCCACATGACAGGTGAACGGGCCCATATTCACCATTTTATATGTTCTAAATAATTTCAGGGGATACAATCCCAACCTTAGTTGGTACAATGATCATATTATCATGAGAACAAACAACAAAAGAGAATTCTTGAAGAATCTTTTAGTTCTTCAACATATAGCCACGTGAATTCTCAATTTCTTTTGCATCACATTTGAATTGGAATGGCCAACCGATTATGCCAACTGATATTTATTCTAGTAAACTTCTAGTTTACTTTTGCATGTGATTCCATCATCATGCCCATGTTTATATACAACAAACAAGAGGAAAAAATGGGTAATCTTATACATAACTATTTATAAACCACTTGAGTTGTGGTAATTTGAAGATATTAAATCTTCCCATAATTTATAGTCTCAATATAATAATAAATTTTTTTTTTTGAATTCCTCCGAAACTTAAAAAGTTTCTTTTGAGACTTACTACAACCTCAATATTATGAACAATTTCATTCCTCTGGATAGTAACAAATGAGCCCTTCCGGAATTCTCAATTAATTTACTACCACAAATTGCACAACACCATTCTTATGGTGACCATCTCCTTCAAGGAGAAAATTATTACTGTCATGGTTAAAATTATTACACGCAAGACTTATTTCTTGACAACCAATGACAAATTTGTGTTACCACACAATAATATTTATTTTGGTGATGGCCACAACCTTTATAGAAAAGAATTATTTCTTTCTTTTGTCCTTCTATAATTTAACATACCACAATATTTGTGTAGTACTCAAAGTATATGACTAAATGACCATTTATGTTAAAATATTTCTTTTCAATCTCTCAAACCTCCCCTAGAGGTGAGATTTGACATTTATCCAACCATACATGAACATGTCCTTATCCATACGAACATAAGTCAAATTTTCTTCAAGAAATGGACCATAAACATTTGTAATGCTCCATAAGTTTTTATTAGAAACTTATTGTCATGCTTTTGTATTATCAAATTTATGTGACTCACCTCAACATCACTTTAAGAGGTCAAATGTACCAAATGTACTACCACTTTGTATTCCTTTATTTTGATGGAGGATTTACAAAACTTTTCAAATTTGGATTGCACCAACAACAATGTGCCTAATAACGTTTCATACCACTTTAATGGACAAAATTACCTTCACATTTGAAGGACCATCTTAAGAACCCATAATGTTCTTCCTTTTAATTACCACAAAGATGACCATTAACATTTTACCACATCCGTATTCATACAATCAACCACTTGTCATTTTTCAGACATATTATGCACTGTACCACATTCACATAAGAGAATGGAGCAAATTAATTGCGATAATTTCATGACTTTCAGTCAAAAGTATACAACTTTATGTTAGTCATCATCATATCATCACTATAGTGTATTAGGACTTAAACTCAATGTCTTACCCATATAAAGACGTCTTTGGTCCTAAATCAATGGGACTTGAACCCATCTTCTTATTATCATGGTGCACCGAGACTTTTACTCGATGTCTTACCCACTTGGTGCGGTGAAACTTGAATTCACCGTCTTACCCTCAATCAATGTCTTGATAAACCAAATACGTTACCAAAAAAAATAATTATCGAAAATCATAAATATAATCTGAATTTGACTTAAAGCATAAGAAAAATGAACAAAATCAATTAATTAGAACAACATGTTGGAATCATATAAAGTCCCAAGTTAAAATAAATTAAAACCTTTTAACATTCCTTCTCAATATTGTTACGAAGATTAACATAATTTACTAACCATTTTAAAATAACCACAAAACAAACTTTGTTAGTACAAATAATATATTAATAACTCAACAAGTAAATGTATATATAAAGAAAAGTCAAGAGGTACAAAAGTAACCAATAATAATGATCTAATCAGTACGTATATGCCACATAACTCAATAACTTATATTTTAATAAAACAAGATCATAAAGAACAATTTCTTTACAAATTATTAACTTACAAAACTAACTTTACTTTTTAAATATATGAGTGATCAAATTAAAAGTTTGCTCAAAGCAAAAACAACTTGCTGGACTCATATGATTTTGAGATGATAAGAAAACTAATGATGCATAATCAAAAGTTAATATAAAATAGATTATATAATAATTTACCTTATTCTCGAGAGAAAAATAAACACAAATATTTTTACCTTATTTATAGTTACTTTGCTTCAATCCTTCAATAGTAGAACAATCGTGCTGATAACGTGTTGTAAAGCTTAAGAACAAAAGAACAATATAAAGATGAAGACAAGAAGAATAGAAAGGCAAGAGGAACAATATGAGATAACTTTCTTTCTTTCAATTGTACACCAAATCTTCAAGTGTATACAATATGAACCCTTATACCTCTATTTATAGTGTAACATAGAGGCATACAAAAGGTTGGTCATAAACATGACATTAATCATGAATATAATGGAGGAAGTTATGGAGGTGTAATGTTACAAGAATAATGGTTATAAAGGTGGAGGTTATGGTTATCTTCATAATGAAGGAAAGTAATGAAGATAATGGGTGAGAGTAACTTCTTGGTGTAGTGGACATCCACACTATAATATTTTATAACATATATACCTTTTAATTATTCATACATAATTTATATCACCATAGATGATCTGACCGACCCTGCTCCTACTACGATATTTCAATTCAAACACATGTTGCTTTTACAATAGATAATTTCAAAGGGTTGCAATAATAAATTAAGATGTATCACCTACTTGATGTACTATTCAGAAAAAGGACCATATTTTACTTGTAGAATAAATCACTACATGGTACAAATTTTTATTTTCAAAAATTGCTAAAATGTAAGGATATAATATATATATATATATATACACATTATTGTTTTATTTTTTTTAAAAAAAAACAAATAAGTCAAAAGCCTTTTAAAAGATAATTACTTGAGCAAAAAAGAGTAATGTGGGGGAAAAGAAAAATTATAAGCAATGTTGATAAATTTGTCTAAATTGGAAATCGTTTTTGCTTGTTTACTAAAAAAACAATGCATGAAGCTTCCATCAACAATGGTCGTTGTTGGTCCTTCCTTAATTATAGGTTTTGAGTTTATGCTCTGGAGACTTTATACGACGCAAATCTAAAATAATCAACTATAATGTGGATTGAGTAAAACCCAAAAAAACAAAACAATGATTGCTATAGTTTATTGCTTTATTTTAAGAAAAGTTTTCTTATTGATGGGCTTTGGAGTAAACCGTTTATATTTCAATGTCTAACCTTACAAATATTTTATCCTTATATTTCACTTCGACCATGTTTTTTTTTAAAATTATTTTTTAGTTATTTTCACCTGAAGTTCATGCATGACTTTAATTTAGACAAATAAAATTTCAGACACTTTATTCGAATATATATAGCTTACTAATTGCATGGATATGTTTCAGTAATCATAACGTGTAAAAAAATAATTAAAATTGAAGATAAGTTAAATAATGATGTTCAAATGAGATATTCCGTAATCATTTTTATAGGTATAAAACATAACGTATCCAATTCACGTATGTTTAATTGAGGAATAAAAATGGGTAATAGAAAAACTATATATAGTTATGGGCTTTGGAGTAAATTGCTTAGATTTCATCGTAAACGTTAAAATTAGCTATAAAATTTATCGTTAATATACATTAAATAGTTAATACTTAACAATATTGTTTTGAAAATCTATCGCTAAATAGTAGAAATAATATTTTTGCTATGTAATTAAATAATTTATCCATTACTAATTTTTATTTTTATAGTAGTAATTTATGATTAACAAGACCTTTAACGGATTTGTGAAAATTTAATGATAGCAATGCCAAAGCTAATAAAGGTAAGCAAATGGTTTTAATTAAATTTCCTTTGATAAAAAAAAATATATATATGTCGTGCAAGTAAGGTAAAACATAATTTAGAAAACTTTCTATAGCATATTTTCGTTAAAATTTTCAATTCCGCCATTCTAAGATGAAATCCATCAATATAATAACGACAACAACATAATACTCAATGAATGAAATTCATCAATACAAACAAAATTTCTATTAGTAATCGAACTTGTGGCAAATTAAAATCTTTCGTGAGTATTTTTTTTCCTTCTACTTGTAATAATGAGATACTATATTGGGAAGGAAAACTTTAGAAAAATAATTAAGTTATAGTTTTGTGACATATAAGTGATTGAGTCGTGTAATTAGCTAGCCATTGATGTTTGCATAAAATAGATTGTCTAGATTACATCATCTTAAAATATAATTATTCTTTGAATTTTACGTAAACTTGAGATATACATTTTATGAGCTAGACTACTTTTTTTGTTTAGGTGAGATTCCTATTAATGAGATATCAAATTTTGTGGATAGGAACTTTTTGATTAGTCATACCTAAATTATTTAATCAAGATTAGATCATGTCACCATCTAGAATTCTTTAGTCTATATATTAATAACACATGGTTTGTTTTTGCCAAAAGAAATATTTATTTTATTGATAGATAAAAAGTTATGGAGCTGCAAAAAAGGGAAATTTGAATTAATATAGATATTAATTCATTAATTTACTTGTTCAACTTTGGCACGTTATAAGTTAATT
Source organism: Solanum etuberosum (assembly GCA_029582245.1). NCBI lineage: Eukaryota > Viridiplantae > Streptophyta > Magnoliopsida > Solanales > Solanaceae > Solanum > Solanum etuberosum. Next base: position 7,784 of record JAJONR010010324.1, read on the forward strand.
AAGTGAAGGTAGTTTCTAACTTGTAGACAGTTAACTTAGTTTAAGATTAATTAGTAGTTAGGATTTATCTTCAATCAATTATGGCCATGTAAAATTATGATTTAATGTCTATTAATCACATGTTGTTGTCATATTGATTTAGAATATGTGACATTGAATGGTGATTTTTGTGATAGATATATTAGAGGCAAATTTAGTTCGTAAATTTAAAAATGTTTTCCCAAATCTTGTATACACTAAATATGTATGAATGTTTGATTATTATTACAAAAAAAAAGGGATTAATAATAAATTTTAGCGATAAACCTTTCTCCTAGCGATATATTTTGTTGCAAAATAAAAAATAAATAAAGGTTTATATTCTTGTGATGGGGTATTTAGGGAAACTAAAACTCATTACTATTGGATACTAATTTAAAATTATCATAAAAATCAATAAATTTTTAAATTTTAGATCCGTCTCTCGATAAGTGTTTGTCAAAGTATGTACTACATATTTCAAGTCAACCAAAACCTTAATTCATTTCTCTGCCTAATATTGGGATTAAGTGGGAATATTAATGCATATATTTTTAGCTTTCATTAATCAGTAGTTACCCATCACCATATTAAAGGCAATTCTATTGGAATTATGACCAATTTTTTTCTGAAAGGGGTTAAATAGGCGGTTTGAATTATAATTTGAATGAATAAAATAAACTGAATAGATAAACGACTTGAGCCGCGATTCATAAAAGATTTGCTCAAATCAAGATTGTGTGTCTCTTTAGGTTACACAATGGATCATAACTGAAACTGTTCAACACAAAATTATTTTTCAGTTATAATTTATTTAATTACCAAGTTTACTATAGGGATATATTTCGATTTCTAAAAGAACTATAATAAGTAGGATGACAAATCCAATCATGATAATTGATAATAAAGAGAAACAGTGATTCAACTATATAGTTTTCATAATAATAAATGCTATAGGTCATCAATTGTGACATTTATGAAGAGTCAACTTCTTGAATTTTTTAAAGTTTTTAAATCTTTATTCATACTTAAACATTATATATTTGTGTGGATATCTACGGTAAGGATGTATAGCACAACGTTAAAGCGTTATAATTATGCCATCTTTGACGATGGTGATCGCTCACGAGAATGTGATGATCACTTAGTGTAACGACCTGATCCCGTTGTTAGGAAAAAGTCAATGGGGAAAGAATTGGGGCTAGAAAACTTTTGAGTAGTAACTTGAGAATTCCTAGCCTAGTCCAGATTTGGACGAAATCTGAGTCATGTGAGGTCTAGGGAAATCTGGTAATGAATGAAAGATCTAATTATGTTTTTGATCACATGAGTGGATAGCTAAGACGTTGAGGAACATGTACGACTTTACGAAATCGAATTCGGGCGAGTAGAACTCCCGAAACTGATCTTAGCGTGAACGAGTAGTTTTTGAATGTCATGGGTTGAAGGTGTGTTGTGAATCTGTCTCCGTGCAAGCCGCCAGGGCGGGGCCGCTGTAGCGGGATGAGGTCCGCCACAACAGGACAGACGCGACTTAAGTCGGAAATAAACCCCAAAAATGTTATTATTCTGCAACATTCGATCTTTTGAGAGCTAAGGAACGACCCAGGGATATTTCTTGAAGGTTTTCCACCTCTTCTAGCACAAAAGGTAACGTTTTTACTCCCCGAATCCATTTTTTGATCCGTAGAACTTAGTTTCTTGGGTAATTATCGATGGGGAAGGGTTTTGATCTGGGATTTATGGTGGAAGAAGCCCTAAACTGGGTATGGGGATCAAAGGTTTGGCCTAGGGTTGATATTATTGATTATAATCTGGGTAATTAGGTCTTGTTTATTGATCCTCGCGTTATATTGATTGTTTGTAGACCAAGAACAAGCGGAAAGAATCCGGAAAGGGAAGAATCAAGTTTCTTAGGGGATTCAAACTTTGTTCGAGGTAGGTGATGGTGTGATTTCATGTTTGTGTGATGTATGTTAGTATTTGCTTCATTGTAATGCATGTATGTATGCGAATGTTGAACTATTGATCACACATAATGTATATGAGTATGAATGAATGATTGTAAGCCATGAATCAACACTTGATTGTATGATTAAGAGAATGTACATTGTGATTGTGATTGTGGCATGTTGAATGGATCAGGTGTCACGTTCCGACACACTAACTGGGATTGGATGTCACGTACCGACATACATATTGGATCAGGTGTCACGTTCCGACACACTAACTTGAATCGAGTGTCACGATCCGGCACACTAACAGTTTGGGTATGGGTTCCATGAGAGGACCACTGAATTGGGTTCCATGAGAGGACCATTGAATTGGATTTCATGAGAGGACCATTGATTTGTCATATATACTTGTATTGAGAATGTGGAATTGTACATTGCTCCTGAAATGATAACTGATATTGTATATGTTCGGTATATGCGTGTTTACTATGTTATGACTGCTTATATATATGTTTCACTTACTGAAATAGACACGTGATCCTACCAGTACACTGTGGTTGTGTACTGATACTGCACTTGCTCTTTCCTTGTTGAGTACATGGCATCTTCAGGCGGCTACTGACAGACCTTAGCTAGGTGACTATTGAGCGTGACCGGATTCAAGGGTGAGCCAGTTCTTTCAGGCTGTCATGGATCTCTCTTGTTTAAGTCCACTCTTTTCGGACTCAGACTATTTGTTTAGGATGTTTTGTTTAGTTTTTGGGGCTGCGCTGTCACGACCCGAGCCTACACCCTGGAAGTGGCCGGCACTCGAGAACCATTGCTGGTCCCCAAGCGAACCCTCATCCTGGCTGACTACAAGCGGAAGACTAACTCAAGCATACAAAAACTTAAAAACTGAATAAAA
>JAJONR010010325.1:0-13712 GCA_029582245.1 Solanum etuberosum
CATGAACAACTCGACTCAAGGACTTCATGGGTAATATGTAATAGTCCCATGATTAGGAATAAAATCTCAAAAGGGATTAGGAACTCAGTGCTCAAGAACTTAGAACTTGAAGATACTACTCCTCTCAAAGATGCTCAATTTATGAAGTTCATGCGGAATTTATGGGCATGAACGACACGACTCGAGGGTCTACATAACAATATGGAAATCGTGTAAACGACTCTTCTCATTCTCATACTTACTTTCTCAAAACTTAGTTCAAATCGATAGTTGATCTCAAAGGATTCACAATTGAACTCAAAAGCTTTCTTGAACTCTACTCTTAACTCTCTCTTGAATGTGAATTATGAATTCAAGAGCTATGGTTCATGATAAGAAGAATCTCGTGATGATAAAGTAGACTCATGAATACATTCTCCTCATTCTTATACTCACTTGATCGAGGATTGAAACAAGTTATTTGAATTTGTAGAAGACTCCTCAAAAAGACTCAAATGGACTTTCTCAAAATGTTCGGAAGAACTCTCCAGACTTAACTCTTAACTCTACCTTGAATACCTTGAATTTGAATTATGAATTATGAATTATGAATTCAAGGTCATGATTCATGTTATGAATGATTTCTAGATGTTTAGAAGTAGTTTAGAGTAGTTAGAATCAATAGGAAGTGTTAGTACACTTTAGAAGGACTCAGACGGGCTAAACGATGAAAAACGGGTGGGGGCAGACGTCCCGGGTGCATTGCTGGCGCGGGGCGCCAGCCCCTAAAGTTCAGAGACCCCAAAATGGCGCACTGGTGGTGCGCGTCCCCAGCCCCTCTGGCGCATCAGGGGCGCGCCGCGCCAGTCTCCCCCCAGGTCAACCCGATGAATTTTTCAACTCATTTTCTGATCTTAATTTGACTAAATTCGATTCTTTTTCTATATTTCTCTTTAGATTCAGATACCCAATACATGTACACAAGAATATAATCAAACACAACTCTAAAATCGACACAATTTCCTCAAGAACTCATCAATCTCATCTTAACTCAAGAACGAAAGCCAATTTCAAGAACATCAAACCTTCAACTTTCTAGAACGAATTTACGCTGAAAGAAAACATGATTGGCGCATGGAACCCAATGCTATAAAAGCTTACATACCTCTTAGGGATCAAACTCATGGAGAAAATCCGCCACAAAACTCAAGAACCTTGACGAACGCCTTGATCCTTTCCTCTTTTCTCTTCTTTTCTCTTCTTGAACTCTCAACTAAAACCCTAGGCATATATTAGGATTATAAAACTGAACCTAATCAGATTAGACCCCTAAAATCTTACTAAAAATGAATTTAATTTGATTGGGTAAGGAAAAGACCAAAATACCCCTTACTATTTTCAGGTAACTTTCCTTAACTGGAAAGCTTGACTTCAAAAGGGCATATCTCACTCATACGAGCTTAAAAATTAGCAAACTCAGTGGCGTTGGAAAGATAATTCAAATATATTTCATTTGATATCTTATGGGCCACCTAAATCATCTTGTACTGAAAGTTATGGTCGTTTGAAGTTGACCCAAAACTTAGAAGAACTTAGGAATGACTTCAATGAATTCTCTCTAGTTCTTTTTGGGACACAAGGTGCTACATCTAGTGACCTTAACACTTAGAAAAAAATTTAAATTCCTTGCTAAAAACTTACTCACTACGAAGGATGGTTCAAGTCTTAGCTAAAATATTTTCTGGGGTGTTACAATCATAATCACCCACGGTGGCAGGTAGACCCATAACAAAATCCATAGTGATTCGCTCCCACTTCCATTTAGGAATATGCATCCTCTGAGATATACCTCCGGACCGCTGGTGCTCACATTTGACTTTTCACAAGTCATGCACGTGGAAACAAAATCGGCAATATCTCTCTTCATGCCACACCACCAGTATTGCTAACTCTAATCACAATACATCTTCGCCACTCCCGGATGGTTGAAATATCGAGAACAATGGGCCTCCTTAAGAATCAATCTAATCAACTCGCCCACCTTAGGCACACAGATCCTGCCCCTAATCCTCAAGACACCCTCAGAATCAAGGAAAACCTATTTGGCTTCCCCTCTCACCACCTTGTCTCGAATGAGACACAACTTCTCGTCATCAAACTGATGATCACAAATCCGCTCAACTAAAAAAGAACGAGCCTCTATGAAAGCAATCAAGCCACCGGTCTCCTCAATAATCTGCAATCGTACAAGACTATTGACTAACCTCTGAACATCTCTAGCCAAGCGGCAAGACTCCCCATGCTAGAAGTCTTCCTACTCAAAGAATCAGTCACCACATTGGCCTTCCCTGAATGGTACAAGATGGTGATATCATAGTCCTTCAGTAGCTGAATTCATCTGCGCTGCCTCAAGTTCAGATCCCTCTGAATGAAGATGTACTGAATACTCCGATCAGTGAAGACCTCATAATGCACCCCATACAGATAATGCCGCCATAGCTTAAGCACAAACACTACAGCTGCCAACTCTAAATCATTGGTAGTTCTTCTCATGGGTCTTCAATTGTCTAGAAGCATAGGCGATCACCTTACCTTTCTGCATCAGAACACCGCCTATCCCGACTCCAGAAGCATCACAATAAATGATTAAATCCACACCCTTCTCGGGTAAGGTTAAAACATGAGCCGAAGTCAACAAGGTCTTTAGCTCTGGTATAATTTAAGATGCTACTTGTGTCTTATCTCTATTATATAATCTTTTTAAATTACCGTCATTTCAAATAAATATTGTGTCTTGTTGGATTCGAAATAATTAGGGCGACATGTGAAAGCTTACAATTGCAAAACATATGACAACAAATTAGACAACACATAAAACTATACTAAAAGAAACATATATTATATGATATGGCCAATTAACCTACATATTGAAAAAAAAAAAAACTAATTAAAAACATAAAACCTGTAGAAAGAAAATCTCTCCATAAACAAAACTCACTAAAAGACTATATTGTGAATGCTATTGTGTTCTTTGTATGAAAAGAGGGGTCTTCAATTTACAAAGTTCCAAATGTTTCCTCTAAGGAAAGAATGACCAAATATGGTAGAGAATTATATTCTTCTTCTTTGAGGAAAAGTAAAATCAATTATGGTAATACTTTAAGAAAAGAGTAAAAATTCAAATATAATAAGAAAATCAGGGCAAAACCTTAACACGTCTTAATTTGTCACGTGAGATAAATTTTTCCATTATTAAGTTGGATTTACTACTAATTGACTTGAATTAACAATTCGGCTATTTCTTTTTATTATAATTAGAACAGAGGCCAAAATGTCAAATAAATAAAAATATAAATGCACCATTCATATGATTGTAATCACCAAACTGTCACACTTTTTTATTATTAACTTTCAGTTGGCAACTACTAATCGGAATCTGAAATACGTATATCCCTAAAAACAACAAAAAAAATGGGTGAAGCCACGTTCAACTCAATCATGGACTCTTCTCATTACAGTAAAATTTTCAATTTATTTCTTTCTACAATTTTCTCCCAAATCACGATTTTAACTTCTTCTTCTTCAGAATGGAGGAATCAGATCGGAATCGGTCATTTTCGTCGGAGGTTAGGGATGAGCAATTTTCCGGCGATGCATCGATGTCGCGACACGAGGAGGAGGTACCGGTGATTGACGACGATGATCGGCGGCCTCCGGTGCCGTTTCCGGAGAGGAATAGTGTATTTCACAACGCACCTTATTTGCCGGCGACCGACAATTTGGAAGCTGTGTGGTTAGCCAGAGATGATACCTGTTCTTACATTGTTGTTATTATCACTTTCTGGTTCTTCGGTAAAAAAAATTCCCCCAAAATCTGCGGATGTGTGTTTACCTTTCTTTTTCATTCTATATTTGATTATCGTTGCAGCTCTGAAAACCGAAAATAAGATAATCTGATGATATTTGGATATGTTCACTTGTGCCCCTTTTTTCCCATCATATAGTTGTGTCTCAACCATTCATTGTTACCCTTTAGCTACCTTAAGTTAGGACTACCTTTGTATTAAAACATATCTCAATGCTGAGTTGGCCAAATGTTTATTTCCAATGGACAATAGGCGTGTGGAGGCCAACTTAGCATCGAAGTATGTTTTAATACAAATGGAGTGGTGGTTTAGGTAGTTAAATGAAACGATGTATAGTTGAGGTATGAAACTCTTATTCCTAATTGACAATAGGCGTGTGAAGGCCAACTCACGATGGAAGTGTGTTTTAATACAAATGGAATGATGGTTAGGTAGTTAAATGAAACAATGGATAGTTGAGGTATGAAACTTGCTAAGAAAGTAATAGTATAAGTCTATTTAACAACAACTATTATGGCTCAATCTCAACCGAAACGGGGCAGCTATATGAAGTTTGCACTATCCGTTTCGCTCCATTCTTTTATTCCTGTGAAGTCTGACCTCTTTCATTCTGATATTTGATTATTTGGGGTTCTCTAAGACTAATTACATAAATTTTCTACTGATATATAAATCTATATACAGTCTAAAAGAACTTCTTGCAAAAACAGCTTCTACTATAGGTGTAGCTATATGACTAAGTTTTAATACCTACCAGTCGGTATCACTCATATGAGTGTTCTGTTATTAAGTTCTGTTTTTTTGTTAAGTCTCATAGATCCGAGAATCATTTGATTTTAGGTCTATCTCATTCCTGTTAGAACCTTCAATTATCATGGTTTCACACCTATACACTTGCACATTTAGAGATCTAAGTAGGACACAACCAAACCATCTCAAACGACCTTTCTCATCATGTAAACTCAACTTGCACCTCCAAATGGATGTGAGGAGATCATTTTTCGTTTTGTTTATTCTCGTATGACTACACATCCATCTTGCTATTTGCATTTATGTGACACTCATCTTGTGCAAGTGTTGAGGCTTATATGTAACAAATTTATGAATGCTTTTCGAAAGAAAGGGGAATCAAGATAACAACTACAATTGCCATACTAATTGGCTGGAGAGTGTAAATTTTATGCACATGTGAAGTTGACTAGGATTAGGCCAGTGTGTAGGTTGATGTGGAGTTTGGGGGAAGAATGGCTGGCTGCTCATGGTAGTGTGTTGCTCCAGCTTTTGATGGCTTCACTGATTGGGTTTACATTGTGCAATCCTAAAATTTTGTGAATCACGCAACTACCATAATTGATCACCTAGCATGCGCATATTATTAGTATTTACTTAAAAGGTTTAATTCCTATGAAAATAGGTGGGAGATATTCGTATTTAAAAGCTTTTTCTCGTTTACATTTCTCCTGGTGAACACAGCATTTGACATTTCAGAGCTTCCTTTGTGGAAATAATTTCTCTTTACTCCAGTATCTATGACTTTTATAGGAAATATTCACTTTAATATGCTTGTCCATTTCTGTTTGCTTGCTTATTTTCTTTCACTAAAGACGTTTGATACTTCAGAGCTTGCCTTGATGAATGTTTTCTCTTTTCTTCAGTCTCTATGACTTTGATACTGGGAGTTTATGGGCCAGGTAATTTGCAGCTTGGACCAAATTCCTCAATCCTGATAAAACCTAATCCCTTATTTGTGAAAAATATAAAGGTAAATTGTGTAATTTCTTAGCCTGTTTTTTATATATTCTCTAAGCTTGTAGTTTGACAAAACAATTTGTGTCCTCCTACAAGGTGGAAGAGATGGATGGTGCAAACAATAGACCAACGGTGTATGGGTTCTATGAAAATCCGTCTCTTGATGTTCTTGCAACTTCTTCTGAAGCTTACAGAACCTCTCTTCCTGCAAACACTAACAAGGCACGGTGTGACTTTAAATTTCTTTTAAGTCTCTAATGCCTATCTGAGGTTTGTTAAATGGTTTATCTTGTGTTTGATTTTACAGCAATGGATATATTACTTGAATCAAGGGTCTCAAATAAACATATCATATAGTGTCAAGTCCTCAAGTTCGTTTGGTTTAGTCCTAATTATTGCTCAAGGTAAGTTCATTTTCGTCAAGTCTATTCCAATTTTTGTTTCCCAGTGTTGCATTTCTTGTTTAGGGGTCAATTTAAATCTATACTAGGTTGATTACTTTGTAAGGTAGCATCAAAACTTTGCAAATCAATCCAAATTAATGGGTTTTTCAACCTCATGTTAACAGTATGTATTACAGGATAGCCCATGTAGAGGACCGTTAGAGTACTCAACATGGTAGAAGTCTGGTACACCTCACTATTGCAATTTGCAGTATAGCTTCTATGGTTTTTGAGTTCATTGTCATCTTTGGTTCTTATATGCCCATACAGAGAAACAAATAATATTTCTGTACTATCATTTAGCTTACAGTTGACCTATTATTTTTGTCTAAGCTAGTCTCTTCTGAGTCCCAGTACCCGCCTTTCAGGCCAACGATAAAAAAGAAGTGTTCCCTGGAACCATCTCTCTCCTCATTTTCCTCTTTAAGTGGTCCATCAGAGCGGTTTATTCTGGGCTCAACCCTTCAGTAGGGAATTGTCTTTGTGGCTCACTCCCTTGGAAAGTGGTTACCTGTCTTGTTGATCAGGTCTTCTTGAATATAGCCAGCCAAGTTCTGACATGCTAGCTCCATTTCAATTTTCTAACACTTCGATATTTTTCTCTAAAAGTCAATGAACTGCAGGAAGCGAAGGTCTAGCCCAGTGGCTTGAAGACCCATCTTATCCAAATACAACACTATCATGGAATATCATTCATGGTAAGAAAGAAGACCAGCTAAATTGTTTATGATCCCTGCATAAAGGTGTTGCACAAACTATAGCTCACAATAGATAGAAGTTAGCTTATCACACCAGCTGCCTTTCTGCAGGGAATGGCACAATCAGCCAAGACATAGGGAAGTCCTCTAGTTATTACGTGGCAGTGGGCAACTTGAACTCTGGAGTTGTACAGGTCAAATAAGTATTACCATGTCAAATTTTCACTTAAGATAGTACTCTTAAGAGACAGTATGGGTATAAGCTTTCTTCCCCCAGGTGAACAATTATCTAATCACATTGGTAGAAAGAAATTGTAATGTCCCTTATTTTTCATTTTTTTGGGGTGGGGGGGATATTTTCCTGCTTTGCACTGGAATTGCATTTATCTTCTTTTTATTATTTATCATGTTTAGTTCTGTGAAAAACAGGTTCAGTTGGATATTAGAAGTAAGGTGTTGCTCTATAATACAACTGGTGCTTATTACGAGTGCAACCTCAGACAAAAACCGTGTGGAATGAGCTTCTTTCTGGCCGGTGGAAATGTTGCTCTTTTGACTTCTCCTCCTCAAAGGCCAGTAAGTCTCCAGATTTTTCTAGATCTCCTTGTTTAATTCTCTCAACAGAGAATATGCTCAATACAAATGCTTTAATTTTGCTCAGTGCGTTTGCAGTTTTTAGCAGTCTTTTTATCATTTCTATTAACAGATGTTTCTTTAATCGGTGAATCTTTGACCACACATGGACACAATATCTTAATAAGCTTACTTCTAAATATCTCTGTTGGAATAGTATGTTCTGTTTGCCCATTATATAACTTGTCGAATGGAGACAACTTGAGTGTATTAACACCAAGCAGTGGCTTTTCAGCTTCTGTCATCACAAACGAACAGTCATTTGAAGGCTGGGACTAGATTTTTGAGATGCACTAAACTAGTTAGTATAGTCATTTGCACTACTATGTTCTAGGATTTTACATGCATTTTGTCATGACAACTCCATCCTTATACGTTTTGGTTATAGATTGGCTTGTTAATAGAGATCCTTCTTTGTATATGTTCATTCTCCAAGTCATTTGGCATCATGACTACTGTTAATCTTAATGGACCCTATACAGTGGTGTAGACTGTAGAATATGGAATATCTTCTTTGTCTCACCAATGAAATAGGACTTATGTAAATATTCTTTGGCAAGCATTCAAATTTCAACAACAACAACAACATACCTGGTGTAATCCCATAGGTGGGGTCTGCGGAGGGTAAAGTGTTCCCAGACCTTATACCACGAGGTGGAGAGGCAAGCATTCAAGTTTCATAGAGTAGATTTCATGCGAATGAAGTTATCCTTTTTTCCAATTCCTGTAGGGTATAGCTACTGGTATGTGGAGCGTCAAACTTTCCTATGGACCTCGGTGGATCACATATCTTCTTGGAGTAGGTATATTTCTCTTTTCGACATAACACCTGATGTTCCAATTGAAACTGTAGTTTTTCATCTTCATCATTCTTTCTAAATGCAGGTGGGATGAGTTTTCTCATTTGGTTGGTATTCAGGTACTTGAATAATATGCAATCCACTCATCAGGAAGGTATTAGAGATCCAGTGGGGCCAATGGAATCTCAGCAGACCCCTCTTCTTTCACACAAAGATGATGATATTGCAAGCCGGGGTTCTTCTTACGATGGTCTTTCACAAGATGATGAGTATAATGAAGATGTACTGGACCTCACTGCACCTCAAGGGAGACAAGTTAAAGATGGTGAATACAACAGCAATATTCGCCGACTCTGCGCAATTTGTTTTGATGCGCCAAGGGACTGCTTCTTTCTTCCATGTGGACACCATGCATCCTGTTTTGAATGTGGAACTAGGTATGTCACTTCTCTCTCTAAAAACTAAAAATGTTTGCTTTTTGAGTTTATACTCCAGAGGAATGACCAAGTACTTGCAAGAGAATATGCTTATATATGTTTATGCATATGAGAGAAACCAGCAAGCCATGACATGACAGCTAGACTTCCCTTGATAAAAAAGGGGCATCATTGAGAGTTGATGTTGTTATTCTTGATCATTAAGAAAATGTGGTTGGGGAGACTATTCTAGCCACATGGATGGGGCAGTATGATCATATATCTGAGACACAACTTAGGACTAGTCACAGCTTTGCCCTCATAGTAAATTATCACCTGTCGACCTCTTTCTCCACAACCAAGAGATCCTGTTATGGTGTTCTTCCTCCTTTCCCTTTCTTCTATTTTATCTACTATGCTCCCTCCCCTTTAGCCGGGGGCTCGGTCTTTCAAGATTCAATGTTTCCCCTTCCCGTCCCAGGGAGTCGCTCTTATAGTTGATAGTAGGAGGTTTACTATGTCCCCAACTTTACTTTCTTTTATGGTGATTCTGTTTCACCCATCCCCATCCTTTGGTTCTCTATGTTACCAAGGCACCAAACAAATTTTGAGATCATTTATTGAACTGTCTTTCATACAAGTCTTAAAAGCAAGGGGGCAAAACTGTGATCAATCAAATGCAATTAAAGAACTATAGACTAAAGAAAGGAATCACATTTCAATGATTTTATTATGTGATCTAAGTTCACTGTATTTGCAAAGGCATCTCCAACCCTTTTAGTAACTTAATCGTTGGTAATATCTACACTGGTAAAGGAAGAAATGAACAATACAGGTGGAAAATCCATGCATAACAGTTAACAACATGAAATTGACATTTACAGGATAGCAGAAGTTTCTGGTACCTGCCCAATCTGTCGCAGGCCTATAAAGAAGGTGAGAAAGATATATACAGTTTGAGTAGCCGAGAGAAAGCCATTGTAGATACAACGTAAATCATGGATATAACGAGTACTCCTTCCAATATATTACCCTTTGAGAATTGATGCTGTAAATGAAATAGTTTGCGGTATTGGTAGGCCAATCCATTTCTCTCTGTTTCCATCTCTTTTGGTATAGAAGGCAGCACATATGTATTCTCTGTGACATACAATATTTGTATTCCTTTCCCCATGGAAGTCTGGTTCTTTACATTGGTTTACTCTACCAAGTAGCAACCATAATGCTATGTACTTGAAACATATAGCTGGTGAAGTTCACACATTTGAGATGATTTTTAATTTTTTTTGACCAGTTTCTATGACTCAAACCCGACACCGTTGGTAAAGGATGCATCCATCTAACCACAGTCCTCGTGGTTTTATACTACTGTATCAACAAATTACTTAAGCGCATAGTCATGTACCAAGTTCAAAATCACAAGTAATTATTGTTAAAACAAACTAAATGAAAAGAGGAGATTCAATTTTAACACCATAGGGAGCTAACCGTTCCAAGGAAAATTCCCAACACAAGTTTCTATAGTTAATCATATTGAAATGGGCTAGTTTCAAATATATACAATAAAGTAATTAGTTTACAATAAATATACTCATATTTTATTTATATAAAACATAGTCAAAAATCATAGAAAGTATACATTGATTATACAATATATCTTGTCAAAAGTTATAGAAAGTATATACTAACTATACAATATAACTTACTTATACATGAGCTATACAGTGATTATACATTATGGTACACTAAAAAAACTGAATATAGTTAGACTATACATGAAGTGAAAATTCACTATTCAATCTATATCAACTCAAAATTACTACTCAATCTCGATCAACTCAAAATCTCCTCTAAACGGTCCCAAAATTTAGATATGAATCTTCTCGATGTTTAGAGTCTTTTGATATATAATTCATTCGAAACGATTCACATTTTCGGTCATCGAATTTAAAAAGAAAAAAAGGAGAAGTCAAAGGAGAATGACGACGAAGAAGAAGAGGAAGAAAAAAACGAAGATGATGAAGAATTAATGGTAATATGTTGATCGTGAATAAGAGCAAAGAATCAATGGTGAATACGGTCAGACATGATTTTCTTGGTGTGATGAAAGATGGAGTGACTGGGGTTTAATGATGAAGAAGTTATAAGTACTTATTAGAGAATTTTAATAATTAATCAGGAATTAATTAGTGTAAAAATATAGGGGATAAGGCACAAGTACCCCTAGACTATGATCGAAATTTCAAAGACACACTTAGGACCCGTTTGGCCATGCGATATGGTATCATGATATGGATTAATGATATGATATCATAATATGGAATTATGAGATGAAATTAAAGTTTTGTTTAGACATGCGATATGAAATTTTTGTGTTATATATTTTCTCATAAACATAAGAATCTTATAAGTTGTAAAATTATTAAAATAGCCCCAATTGTTTATTCAATCTTACCAAATAAACAAAAATTTATAAAATTGCATAATAAATTATTACAAAGCTATTTGTTTCCACTTAAGTAATTGTTTCATCTAACTTTAATTCATCAAACTTTAATTCAATAAAAAAAATTGAACATAAATTATAGTGTACTAGTCTTTAATATTACTCAACAATCGGTTGGTGTGAGTTAAAGTGACTATATGTTGGTGAGAATAATAAATTCTATGTCGGTGAGAATAATAAATTTTAAAAAGTAATGATGTCATTATACATTTTATTTACATATAAAATAAATGGTTAGTAGATATAAATGTGGGGTTGTGTTAACAAAATATAAACTTGTGGATCAATTTTTGTATTAAAAATATCTCAAATCATGATATGGAATTCCCATATCATGGTTTTTGGAGAATATGGAATCACATCTCATGATATTGAATCATGAGATGAAATCAGCGTAAAATCGCATGTCCAAACGCTGATTCCATCTCACGATTCCATATCGTGATATGGTATCGCATGGCCAGACGCCTACTTAAACTTAACTAGGGTCTTATTATCCCTCCCCAAACTAATTTAAAATGAAATAAATACACCATAAATGTTAACGTGGCATAGAGAGAGTGTACACTCTCTTGAATGCAAGTGATAAGTGAACAAATTGGACACATGTCACTTATTAATTGGTAGCTTCATAATTAGTTAGTACACATAGTTATTGATATTAAAACTTAGTTATTGATATTAAAACTTAAATATATTTAATTATTTCCATTTATTTCTTTGTAAAATATTTATTTTAATTTCTTTCTCACTTTAAACTTTTTATTTTTTTCTTTCATTAATTTCTTATCTTTTCACTTTTAATTATAAGAATCACAGAGAAATGAAACAGACAATATAATGTCTACAGTCGATTTACAGAATGCAGAAGAATTTTTGCAACAAATGAAGGCCATGGATAAGAATCATGGCAAAGAAAAGGCATAACGAAGATGACGTCATGAAGCCTTAAGCCCACTCAACAGTAGATGCACTGTTCATTAACAGTAGATACACTGTTTAGGGACCCTAATAGTGGGGGGCGCCTTTACTGTACATAGATTCGTTTGGTTTTCTTTTATAAATACTTTCATTTTCTTGGGGAGGGGAAAAAAGGAAATGAAAGGAAAAAATCACTCTCTCTCTCTCATAGACAGTTGTAAATCCTTGTAAAGCATTCAGTTTGTAAGTACTGTTCCGATAATAAAATAAATATCCGATCAGTTCTTCAGATCTTAAACTTTGGAGACAAGCTCAAGTATAAGGTATTTTTCTTTTATTTTATTTCTTTAAAGTTCCGTCTCTCCTAGCCAGGACTATGTCTGGCTAAAGACTTCATATCTATGTTGAATAACTAACTTCTCTCCTATATAGACCATGAACGATCTGAGCTTTATTAAAATATAACGGAATTTTGTTATGGGTTCTCGATTTGGTTCTGAGATCGAGGTACAGTCGGATCTAGCACTAATCTTATTGGCTTTGTCTTAGTGGCTCTGTCTGATCAGTCGTGGTTCACAGCCCGATAAGGAGTTGAAAAAGGGCGTCATATACCCGGTTAGAACTACCAGACACATGGGCTCAATAAGAAGTATGTAATAGATCCTAGACAGACCCTTTGCTCAGGTAAAAGTAGTATCACCATGCAATCTGAGAAGCTATAATAAAATTATTGTATATTTCAATTCTTATACAGTGCGGACTACCGTCGTGTTAAGAATGTTGAGTTGCTAGATCTGGCTGGCCGTGCGGATTACCGCCAGCCACCACCCGATCCTGAAATCTGATATCAGAGCCTAGAACTTTCATGGTATATATGAGATGGAAGTGAACTATTTGACATAGATATGATCTTTTGATTTATGGATCCGGGAGAAACTTGTACTAAAGGTACTAGACTTGAAGAGGTAGATATACCTCAAAACCTTGACTTGTTAAACAAGTGGACTATTTCTAAAGTCCCGATTAAAACTATTTATGATTATGGTTGGTTTGATAAATTATCTTCTAAACAATTAATAAAAACTACGGAGCAATCTTTAGCTTTAAACTCGTCTGAACAGACTATTCGTTTGTTAAACAAGCGTGATATCAACTTATATAAAGATCAGTATAATTACCTTCATATTGATATGGTTCAAATTGCTTTTAAGCCTTTGACCCTTAAAGGGTTACCTGAAACATTTTTAGCAGCCTTAAGAGATGCTAGAAATTTAAATTTTAGACAGTCTCTAATGTGTTCTATTGAATCTACGGTGGCCTATTATTGACACTCAATTTTGGCCTAACATTTTCAAATACGTAACTTTTAAGTTTTATTTATTTAATAGTTCAAAATATATTTTTTTTAATTTTAAATAAGTTCATCGATATTTATCATTATTTGTCAAAATTTCAGGATTTTTTTATCAATTAATTTTAATTACATATTTTTGTCACAGCCGGTTGACTACGTTCAAATATTTGTTCATTTTGATTAAATCGTTATTTCTGCTAAATTGCATTTTTCACATGTCGTTAGTTACGTTCATTATATTTTTTAATATTCATTTTATTCGTTACATTTGTTAATATTCATTTTGATATTTTGCACAGTCTAGAAATTCATTCAAATATGGATAACTTTTCATACGCAGATATTTT